>JANAVB010000199.1:1976447-2060227 GCA_029216955.1 Iris pallida | reverse complement strand
AGCCGTGTTGAACCCCACCCGCACTAGTGTAAACCCTAGAGAGATAGTTAAAGTAGGTGTCACCCCACACTGGTCTCCTATGCCAAGGTCATCATTTGGCTATGTGCCGAGTCACAAATCATGTCACACTAATTAGTGTCCTAGTATTTAGCTTAGTGTAAAAGCAAGTTTATGATTTTTCTACAGTGACGAGTTACGGACATCCATAGAATTTTATCCATCGCAGCTTGTTTTGCTTTGCTTTGCTAGAGGCAAGTACTATTCTCCGAACTTTACATATTGTCACATAATGAACTACAAATCCCACCATGTTAAATGCTGATCCTTGGGGAGCAAGTTAGATCTCTACATGTTGTACTTTCAGTTACTACCATGCTTAGAACAGTCTTGATGTATCTCTCCATGATAGAATATGGGTTATGGGGAAACTGTTAGTAGCGTAACGTATCATGCCCCCTTACTCGTACGTACGTACCGAGCAAGGTTGACATTCTATGTTATCCCTTGTCGTAGGCGCACCAGCTGTATTTGTATGTATGTACATCTATCGCTTGTTTTACTTGTACGGAAGTATATTTTATATACTTGTACCACAGTACATTTTACACCTATTGACGATCACGTACCTGCTACAGTTTTAAACATTACATATACATCTGTCTCTATGACATATGTGTCCTTGCCATGATAGACTATGTGATGCCATGCTTTCCAGTTATTCCTCCTATGTTCATTTCTATGTTTCATATGCTAGTTTGTTAGATTCAGTACTTGCTCCCGTCCTGACAGGATAACGTTGTAGGTGTCCTTACTGAGGAGGAGTTACTCTGCGACACATATTATAGGGTTACTGCCGAGGACCCGGCTCTGCTTTACGAGGATGTTCCTGCGGGAAACCTCGCCTAGTTATCTTTTGTATTTTTAGACTTTTTGAGAGTAGTCATGTATTAGGCTACATATTTTATAACTGGACATGTATCCAGTTTTACATTTCAGATCACTTGTACTTTGGACTTATTTCTATATATGAGACGACTTTTGTGTTTGGAGCATTTATGACTGTTATTCACTTATAGAACTGTTAGCACATTTAGTCCTATCCTGTTGTCTTTAGAACAGCTTACTATGTTTTATCTCAACGTAGGCTGGGCATGACTCGGCCTGGCCCAACAATTTGGGTAGCGGATCGTAACATCAAGTATGACTAGACCAGGAGGACGACGCGGAGGATATTATATTAGGCAGTCCCGTCTGTCTCGGGCTGGGGATGCAGATTTCGTACCCTCATCCTCATCTTCGAGTACCCCAGTGTACCGTTCTGTTCCCGGTCCATTACCGGGACAGGACAGTTCCAGCAGGTTGGCGACTCCTCCCTCGTCGTCTAGCATTCCTGATCCTGCGTCCAGCATTCCTTCCGCGTCCAGCATTCCTCCTACCGACGGCTCCATGGGGAGAGCCGACGTCGAGCATATGGAGGACGACGATCAGACTGATCCTGCTCAGGCAGGAGGTGAGAGCGACCCTCCATGCGCTCCCCCGGACGAGACGCGTATGGAGATTTGGACGGACGGGCCTACGAAGTAAGTTAATTAGTTAATATATATTTCTCAAATGATTATATGTACATATATATTCATTAAATTTATTATTGTATAGATATCGGCCTCCTGCGGTACAGAGACAGCTGGGGTTATTTCTGAGGCATTACTATGGTGGGCCTTGGATTAACTACTCAGATGCTCCCGCAGATAGGAAGGCCTTTTGGTTGGCCCACTTCAAGGTAAAAAATTTATTTATTTTTAAATTTTAATAATCATTTGTGTATATTATACAACTTTTCTATTTTACTTTTTGTAGAGGACCTATTTCTATTCACCACACCGGACGGCGAAGATCGAGGCCCAATTTTCTGCCGTCGCAGGCAAGCTCATCCGTGATGCGATCCACGACCAGAAGTCTAGTGATCGTTGTCACCCTCACTTTTCCAAGTTAGGGGTAAAATGGTAATTTTCCATTTTATAATATTTTTGGGAATTTTATTTCATGAATATTAATATTTAATTAATATAGGAGTCGGGTTCGAATTTCATCGCATTCCGAGTTAATTCGGGACCCCGGGGAATTTTAACTTGAGTCGTAATTAGCATGTTAATTAACCATGGCCCACCATACTTAACTTTTAGGATTAGGAGTTTGGACTAATCCCCCATGAGTATTCTAAGCTTATTTATGATTTTTATTTAATTTTTGCTAATCCCAAAACCCAAATTTAATTTAAATTAGCATATAGGTTAGTGTAGGGGCAAACTTGTAATTACAAGTGCCCCCACACTCCCCTACATGGCCGGCCACATAAGGCCACCCCCCTCACCTCTTTTACTTCACCACCAAGTTAAAATCTCTCTCTTTTCATTTCTTTTCTTCCAACTCCTTTTTTCTCTTCTTCCAAATCTACATTTAGGTACACACTTTAACTCTCATTTATTTCTCATTTTGCATTTATTCCTTCACATTAATTAGAGAGGGGACCATTCTCTACAAGTTGACCCTAGATTTTGTAGGTTCCCCTAAAAATCTAGTTTAAGAATTTATTATGGTTTTTTTTACCCCCTTTTAGAGTGGTATATATATATATATATATATATATATATATATATATATATATACATGTGTATTTGTGTGTGTGGAGAGGGAAGAATGAGAGATTAGTGGTGTCATGAGAGAGTGTAATTGTGTATAAGTATGTGTGTGTCCATATGAGTGTGTGTGTCCATGTGTGTGTGTGAGTGTCCATATATATATATAGATACATATATGTGTGTGTGTGTCTATATATATATATATATATATATATATATATATATATATATATATATATATATATGTGTGTGTGTGTGTGTGTGTGTGTGTGTGTGTGTGTGTGTGTGTGTGTGTGTGTGTGTGGTCATATATATATGTGTGTGTATTTGTATGTGTAGAGAGGGGAAAGGGAATGAGATTTATAAGTGAGAGTTTATATATATATTAGAGAGAGTTAGAGAGGAGTTTAGAGTGATTTAGAGAAGGGAAAATGAGGGATTTAGAGAGGAGAAGAGGGGAGAAGAGTAGAGCAACTATGGCAGCAAGGGGGCCCCCAAGGGGGCTGCTACCCCCCCCTCCCCCCCCAACAGCAGCAGCAAACACAACAATAGCAGTAGCAGCAGCAAGCTGCAATGGCAGTAGCAGCTAGCAGCAGTAGGAGCTGCAGTAGCACCCCCAAACCACCCTATTTTGACCCCCCATAACCCGCACCATATACCTAATATATATGTATATATATACCTATATATTTAGCTCTATATAACCCTATTTAGCCTACTAAATAACCCCCTAAAGATTGTCCCAAGAGGGTGTGAAAAGTGAGAGTTGAATGAGTGAATGAGAGTGAAATGGTTAAGTTAGGATTTTGGTGAAGTGGTGAAATTGAGTTCCGTGATTCGGAACGCGTCGAAACTTGGAGGGGACTTAGATAATGTGATTTAAATTTTGTGGGTAGGCTCCTAGGTGGGAATCGGGGTTGCGTGTGGGATTAGGGAGAGGGTATCGCACCGCACCATCGCGTATCTTGAAATATTTAAGATAACGGGTAATCGGGCGATTCGGACCGTAAGATGGACTGGATGTCCACTTACCCTAGGAAACTTGGTAGGTAATGGTTGTATAGGCTAGTACCCTACTACCCTAGGAAGCACGGAGTGGAATTCCTAAGGGAATGCCACTTGGCGTCAAGTTAGAACGGTTTAAGGATAAATGTATTATAGGTAATCGGATAAATTCAAGATACGGAGTTCGGGTATTCGGATTGACTTGAAACTTGGGTGGCTTGTTGTGTACACCCTACAAATGTTATATTTGAACCAATTTTGGCTCGGTTGACCCAGAGTTGACTTTTTACCCAAAAGTCAACCGTGAGTCAACACTTTGTCTAGATTTAACCAAATCCAAACCAGAGTTGACCAGTTGACCAAAAGTCAACTGTTGGTCAACATTTAACCAGTTTAACCTAGGGTTGACCTAGAGTTGACCAGAGTTGACCAGGGTTGACCAGTTGACCAAAAGTCAACTGTAGGCCAACTCTTGATCCCGTTTGACTTTCTTCGACTTGTTTTGACTTGCGATGACTTGTATGACCTAGAGTTGACTTGGTCTGACTAAAATTGACTTGATATAACTTGATTTGACCTAAATTGACTTGAAAGGACTTAGTACGACTCAGTGAGACCTAGTTTGACCTAGATTTCATATCATTCATTGTGAATCATTCTTAAACTTGTTTAAACCTAAATTAACATACAATATCTCATCTTTAGGTTTCTGATTACCGCTCTGAGCATTGATATACCCTACAGCTTAGGACAGCAGGCGAGTACATTCACTGATAGTTTTTATTGTCTTGATATCTGCTATATCTGATTCAGTCGTAGTGACTTACTTGATTCTCAGGCACGATAGTTCACGGACTAGTACACGTTGGATCATGACATGAGATGTTGTTCCTGGATTTCTGGGTATATTGGTACACTTCCTGTCTTATTTCTTGTACTTGTATAGACACCGATTTCTAAAGAGATTTGCTACCCTCTTACGAAATCACGGGCCATGACATGTCATGTCCAGATCCATTGTACTATTCGGGGATGGAAAATTATTAGGGGCTATATGATCCAAGCCACCCTGTCACTATTCATGTGCTCGTGCCACTCTTCGCTCACGAAGGGTGTAGCGAGATCCTTTTGCCTTGTGCTCGTTATCCAGGTTGGCCGGCATGACTTTCCGTTGAGGTCACCGCGGATTGCCGGGCCAAGTGGATAGCATGTCCTGTTACTTATCCCAAGCCGATCACATATCGCTCTAATAATTCAAGTCACATTTTATATTTACTTTATCTTATCGTATATCCTGCTCTATTCTACATTCAGTATTTCTTTTCCATGCCTGATATACAGTTACTCACATGCTCTACATGCCTTTACTTTGTACCTTGATTGGAGACTAAGTTTGCTCGGGAGAAAAGTTACAACCCCGGTCCTTGTTTGGTTTAAGGGTTGTAACTAGGCTTCCGAACGGTTCCCAAGTCTTCATATATCTTTGTTTTGTAGTTCATTATACTCTCTTATAGAATTTGTCAATTCACATGGAACTGCTGTTAGTGCTTGTACTTGCTCATTTTCCTGACAGGATACCGTTATGATATATTACAGATGATTCTGAGTCGGACAGCTCGACCTATTATGGGCTCGAGTCAGATGGAGTAGCCTAGGACCGTGGCCTTATAGTAGAGCCACTAGATTTTGTACTCCCGGAGTAGTGTAGATTAGCTAGGTTTGACTGGATTACGATCCAGCTAGCTTTATCAGACTGTAGCTTCTATGTTATATTTTGAGACCCTGTGATGTTGTATATATATCTGGGCTTGTATTGGACACTGGACTTATTTACTATTTCATCTATCATATGTTCTCTTTCTGAACTATCTACCTTAGTTTTATTCTGTGATTGAGACTGTATTGATATGTCACCTCCATTCGGAGAGTATATACTGTACAGGTACCTTTATATTGTTAGTCGTAGTATTTACAGACGTTATATACAGCGTTCTATCGCCGATACTGCGGCATAGGCTATCACGACCCGCACCCTAGAGTTAGGGCACGAGAACGTAACAACGCCCAGCCTACGCCGCAGTGTCGACGGTAGAACGCTGTCATAGGTCTCATGCATCTAACATTATAAGGCTAAGCAGTTTATACTTTCCGAATGGGGGTGACATAGCAGATACAGTCTCAATCACAACTAAGGTAGAGCAAGATAAAAGATAGTTAAAACATGAAATCCAAAAAAGATACAGCAGATAGAAGCCTAAGTGTCTAAGATACACAAATCCAGAAATACATCTCAAAGCTCAAATACAGTAATCCATAAAATAAATACAACTCCAGACAACTGAAATAGCTAACTAAACAACCTCTAATGTGTCTCCTCTAGGCTAGCAGGCAACCTCCAGGCTATCTGTAAAATTTATCAACAGGTCCAGTCAGGACATGAGCGAGCACAATACATCTCAACAAGTCATAACAGGAAAGGAAATGTAATCATGCTAGAGAATAAAATACAGGATCTGAAGAAATAGCATAATATAAAAGAGAGACTGTAAGTAAATATCTATGATATATATAAAGAGAGACAGTGCTAGTGATTCAGAGTACTGCATAAACATGTGAATGGCTAAGGACTGATTCATGATTACACTACTGGAAATTGATTCATGATTACACTACTTGGATTTATTCACATGTTCACTCATACTCCCCCATCCCCAATCAATACACAAGGATCCATTCAAGTTACGTTAAGATTCATGATTATACTACGTTGTCCATAAAGGGTGATTTATGAATTGATTCGTGAAGGCTCGGTGATCATGAGGGTACATGAGTCACTAGCTGATTCCCGAAGATTCATGATGATAGAAGCATATGATACGTGATGTAAGTGAAACACATATGACAAAAGTATCTGATGCTCCCGAGGGGGATAACATCTCATGAAGGGATCCATATAGTACCAATCCGTGTTACCAACGTGTCAGCATCAAGTAAGATAGTCTAAAACAGGAAATATAATCCTAAACATGGTATGAAATGATCAGAGAATGTACTCGCCTCGGTAACCTGAACAGCTGATAAGTATAGGGGGGGTCCCACTGAAGCCACAGTGTCCTATTTAAAGCAACACAGGTTACAAGGTGTTCAAGTTGAAAATAAATGAATCTCTATAATCAATCTACATTATTCTAGGTTCTTCTAAGTCAAAACAACTCTAGGTCGACTCCGGTCAATAATCTAGTCAAACTAGGTCAAGTGTTGACTTACAGTTGACTTTGGGTCAACTGGTCAACTCTGGTCAAACAGGGTCAATTCTAGTCTAATATAAAGTATACTTCGTTATTTGTACGTCGAAACTTACGACACATAAATCGAGATAAGAAGATTATCGGTAAGGTTGATAATCTTATTATAGTGATCCACGTATCCAACTTGTTAATTTCAGCGATGTGAGATCACTGGAATTGGCTGATCTCAGCTTCGTTGTACTAATCCCGAAATACGAACATTATATGAATTAATTATTAATTAATTATAAAAATGGGTAAACTCAGAGAAACTATCAACAAACATTGTCGGACGATGAAATGAATATCGCCAACGTGTCAAGAATGGTCAAATTAGCTAGGATAGCCTACCCAACGGTCCAATTTGGACACAAGGGCAAAAAGGTAATTACGGGTCAAAACGGTGTCCGTGTCGAAGCCGTTTTGCACCAAAAAACGTGCAAGAAAACAAGTCAATAAAATATAATAAATTATATGTCTACGAAATCAGAATGACGATACGAACCCAACGGTATCTCCAGAATTGGATTCCGTTGACCCGATCTCAATTTGGCCCGTTGACCAGAACTTAGAATTCCGGTTTGCACGAAAATGCGTGTCGGAGCCAAAGTTCTCAAAACTCAGCAAACTACATGTCAACGAGTCCAGAATGATGATACGAACTAAACGGTATCTCCAGAATTGGATTCCGATGAGCCGGCGTCAAAAAGTTCCGTTGACCCAGAAAGTGGGATCCGTTTTGCACCGAAATGCGTGCCCAGGCTCACGTTCTCCAAATCTAACAAATTTTATATGAAAACATGCCAGAACGACGCCACAAGTCTAATAGTGGTGTCAGAAATGAAATCTGGAGTCCCGTGTTTAAAATTGGAATTTTACAAATTGGAAATTACGAATTCGGACGGCCAACTTTGACGTCGAATTCAACCAATCAAACAAGCTCACAATGAAACGAAACTGGAGGGGTAGCAAGAGGGTTATACCAGCTTCGCACCGGAACTGGTAGCACGCCAAATGGAGCTGCGGTGGAGGAGATACAAGCTGACGAAGTTGGCCCCGCGAAACTGTCCAAATTTAATACAATTTAAACGGTCAACTTGGTGGCCGATTTTGATGTACCAAACGATAAAATTAACGGACGAAAATTGACATGAGCGATGGTGGATATATCGAGATTGCGAAGGAGTGAAGAAATCGCCGATCCAACGGTCGGATCTCCGAGAAAATGCGTACAAAATCGCTACGACGGGGCGCAATTTCAGCGTCGTTTCCGAGCTCGTCACGACGAAACGTCGTTCAAAACGCACGAATCGCCTCGACGGCGCGTCCCGGAGGACGTTGGCCGCCAGGGGAAGGCGGTGTAGGGTGCGCCCGGCATGGGGGGGTCGTCCCCGCCGGCCACGGCGGCGGTAGCGCCTGCACGCGTGTGCGGCCGACTGGCTGCTGCTGTGCTGTGCGCTACTATCGTGCGCGCGGCGGCGCACTGTGCACGGCGACGGCGGTGGCGCGCTGTGCACGGCGACGATGGGAGGATGGAGGTGGTTCGAGTGGAGAGGGTGGTGGTGATGCGGTTTGCATGGGAAGGTGGAGGAGATGGAGTTTTGGTGTTGATGGTGGTGGTTGTTGTGAAGGGAGGAGGAAGCTGGAGGAGGAGTTGTTGGGGTGGCTGACGGCCATGGCCGGAGTAGGGGTAGTCAGCCATGGTGTGGTCGGGGTGTGGCCAAGTGCTGTGTGTTGCTGTCGGGTTTTGTTGTGGTTGAGTGTTGGTTGCATGGAAAGTGATAGAGAGAAGGAGAGATGAAGTTGTATGCCATTAATGAGAGAGAGAAAAAGTAATTTTTTGTGGGAGTTAGGGCCGGCCACACATGTTGGCTGTGAGTAAAAAGTTCCCATGCTAGATTTTAAGGGGCAGGATTTAAGGAGGGAAATTAAAGGCTAGGATTAAATAGAGAGAATTGTCCATTCCAATGGGAATTAAACAAATGGGAATTTAAACAATTATTGAAATAAGAAAACATGGTATTAAATATTATTTTTGGACACGAAAAATGAGGGTGTCATGATGGAGAATAACACGGAGCTGGGCTGGACTCGGTGGAGCCGGATTGGGTCAAAACCGGACATTGAGCAAAATCGAATTCAAAATTAGACGTTGATGATCATGTGTAAATAAGTAGCACATGGGGATTCCAATAAATGGGACACAAGTGGCGGGCGGATAGTAGGCTCAATGTCGGCCATGTCCATAGTTGGGACTGACAGGTTTTGGTCGACAGGGGACCCACAAATCAAGTTGGAAGATAAATGTGACGCCGTGGGGTGAAATAAAATCGGGTCACGTGTCGGAAAAGTTGTGCGAAGCAAATGGAGCACAAGGAGACGTGTCTGAGTGGGACACGAAGGTCTTGGGTGACGAGCGTCTCGAGTAGATCTTGCATGAGAAGTTGGTTTCAAGAAACTGACTGGTCTTGCGCTCCAAAATTAAAAGTCACGGTAACGTGCTAAAAATGATCAAGGAAAAGAGTGGGAAAATAAATAACAATCAAATGGTCTAAACCGACCCGAAGTTCAGCGAAGCAGAAAGAGTACAAAGGAACAAGTTTGGATGGGACACTATATACCGTCATGAAGGTAATCATGTCCACTCCAAAACTCGTGAAGAAGATTTCCAGAGTTGAACATCCCTGACACTCCAAATATCAAAGGCACGGAAAAGCACACTTAAGGATAAATAACAGAATAAATTATTTATCGAAACCAAATCAATCAGAAAATTAAAATAAAAAATAAAAAAAAATCAACCCGAAATTCAGGGTGCTCACATCCTACCCACCTTATAAAAATTTCGTCCTCGAAATTAAAATGTCCATACTCCCTCTAGGTCAAACCTCCACAATCAAAGTCCCAGAACTTAAACAAATCATACCATCAAATAAAAGAACGGCATACAGGGTCATGGCATACAGTGACAGTGAAGTCTCATCTAGGTTTACTAGTCATGCTAACCAACGGTCATAGGGTATCAACCACACAAGCAATCCAGGGTGCTAAAATAGAAAGATACAGAAATAACAATTATCAAAACTGTAAGACAGTCTACCATCCTATGTGAAAACTGGTACTTATCAGAAAATTAAAGAAGGGTAACTACCAATCATCAAAAAGGGGTACTATACCAAGAATGTCAAAATCACAAGTTTAATTAACGAAGTCGATTACATTGAAATCAAATCACAATATATATATCTAGAGAGCGTTAGAGAGGAAAAAGCTAACATTATGTGTATGGGGACATGTTCATATGGTTAGATAGTAGGCGTGTGTGTACGTGAATACATATGAAATTGTATATGAGGATTTGGATTTCAAAACAACGGCTATCAAGTTACACTCATCATGGCATATTGGTTAAACAATCCACATCACGTAACACGCAACTTATTTAATCATAACATGCATAGCTAACCATATATATATAAAAAAGGTAGAGACTTAGCTATATATTTATATATATTATAACATGTATGCATAAACTCTATATATATCCTTATAGATATATAATCATAACATAGAGAGGAAAGGTTAAGTTACATGACAGTGTATACTAAGTTAGGGTGTGTGTGTGTGTGTCCTTGTACAGGGTTATAGCTTAGTTATTGAAAGGTTAAACCAGGTTTAGTTCAGCATTTACATACAAAATTTGAAAACAAGCTAACATTTAACCAGTGAAATATCAACACAGTACAGTCTCGGGTTTTAGGGTTTTAAAAAAAAATTACAACTAACTCAATGCTTCCAATATCCTAACATGATAGACAAGAAACCCTAACATACTACCCATACGTTTATCTACGCATACAGTCAATATTGCATGTTAAATCTGAAATCGAACTAAACATTTGAAATCAATGTAAAAATGTTAACATGTAACTAGTTTTCAAGATTTTGGAGAAATTTGAACATTAAAACCAACTCAATGTTTATCACAAACTATCATGTAAGAATATGAAACCTAACATTATATCCCTACATACAATAATGTACACAGCTTTAAATATTACATAAAAAAATTAAAATAACAAACTGAACTAACATTTGGAATCCGTATTAAGGGTTAACTTGCACACAGTCTTAGATTTGACAAATTAAACACAAAACTCAACAAATTTTTTTTGAATTGAAACTATAAGTATAGCATACATGTGCAGTGATGTAAACATAACTAATAACATGAAATTTATATCTAAAACACGGATTTAAACTGGAAAAGCAGAAAGCCAGAAACATTGGGATTTTGAAAATTAACATTAATGACATATTAATATTATCTAGATATGTTGGAATTCAAGCGTAGCATGCATACGTGTTAGGCAAAGTGTCCACTATGTATATTTCGTGTCCCAATAAAAATTTAATTCTACGTTAAGACTAACATTTAGGTTCCTGCCAAAATTGTAAAGTAGGTAATTGACGAAATCGAGACAGTTTTATTATCATCATTATTTAATACAAGAATAATAGCAAGAAAGAAATAACGATAAAATCGGTTCTGCTTATCTGTTTAAAGAAGGAACCGTTTTGAAATCCAGAGTTAAAATATTAAATTCAAATAAAGTCTAGCAAAATTATCGATTCATTATATTATGAAAAACTCATAGCAAGAAGTTACACAAAGGTTTATGAAAACAACTAAACATACTCTTAAGTTAAATAACAAGAAACTAGGCAAAACAACAAATAATAATTCTTTTTTCTTTTGAATGACTGAAACAAAAGTAGAGAAACATGCTCGAGAAAAAAAAACATTTAAAGTACAATCTGATAATCATATGCGTCTATCCAAAATCATGGTACTCTAAATCCTCGTCATACTAGTAAGCAAGGCTACGATAATCACAGAGTCCTCGACTTAGGCACATACGTCTAGAATCATGGTATTTAACATTTTCGCGATGCCGCTAGCTTGGCTGCGAAAACCTTAAATTCCCACACCCGAAAAATATATCCAAGTCAGACTATATGTCCTCACCATGCTGGCTAATATGACTATAGAAGACTAGATTCCATAACATAGATGACCTAGCCCATATAATTTCATCTTACCAAAAATTAAATTAAATCAATAATGAATACTCAAAATCAAATCAAATTTGTTAACGAACATCAAAATTCAAAAATGAACAAAATCTATTAAAATACAAACTCGAATGCAACAGCTATCATCAAAATTCAAAATTCGACAATCTTCCATCAAAATTAATAAATATAAACTCAAATTCAACAAAAATCCATTAAAATCAAATTCAACAACAGAAAATAAAGATAAAACAAATCAAGGGAAAAAAGAGTTTTCAAATCGAAGTTAAATAAGATTCTCTAGGGTCGTCCCAGGAATCTCTCAAGGGTTCCTATCTATGATTGAGTACCTTCAAAATATATCATAATCCTACTGCAGGCTATAGTGGTACTCAAGTTCGAATACCATTACATAAACTCGACCTGCATGGGCCACCACTAAAAACGTGTCACGACCCGCACCCTAGAGTTAGGGCACGAGAACGTAACAACGCCCAGCCTACGCCGCAGTGTCGGCGGTAGAACGCTGTCATAGGTCTCATGCATCTAACATTATAAGGCTAAGCAGTTTATACTCCCCGAATGGGGGTGACATAGCAGATACAGTCTCAATCACAACTAAGGTAAAGCAAGATAAAAGATAGTTAAAACATGAAATCCAAAAGAGATACAGCAGATAGAAGCCTAAGTGTCTAAGATACACAAATCCAAAAATACATCTCAAAGCTCAAATACAGTAATCCATAAAATAAATACAACTCCAGACAACTGAAAATAGCTAACTAAACAACCTCTAATGTGTCTCCTCTAGGCTAGCAGGCAACCTCCAGGCTATCTGTAAAATTTATCAACAGGTCCAGTCAGGACAGGAGCGAGCACAATACATCTCAACAAGTCATAACAGGAAAGAAAATGTAATCATGCTAGAGAATAAAATACAGGATCTGAAGAAATAGCATAATGTAAAAGAGAGACTGTAAGTAAATATCTATGATATATATAAAGAGAGACAGTGCTAGTGATTCAGAGTACTGCATAAACATGTGAATGGCTAAGGACTGATTCATGATTACACTACTGGAAATTGATTCATGATTACACTACTTGGATTTATTCACATGTTCACTCATACTCCCCCATCCCCAATCAATACACAAGGATCCATTCAAGTTACGTTAAGATTCATGATTATACTACGTTGTCCATAAAGGGTGATTCATGAATTGATTCGTGAAGGCTCGGTGATCATGAGGGTACATGAGTCACTAGCTGATTCCCGAAGATTCATGATGATAGAAGCATATGATACGTGATGTAAGTGAAACACACACGACAAAAGTATCTGATGCTCCCGAGGGGGATAACATCTTATGAAGGGATCCATATAGTACCAATCCGTGTTACCAACGTGTCAGCATCAAGTAAGATAGTCTAAAGCAGGAAATATAATCCTAAACATGGTATGAAATGATCAGAGAATGTACTCGCCTCGATAACCTGAACAGCTGATAAGTATAGGGGGGTCCCACTGAAGTCACAGAGTCCTATTTAAAGTAACACAGGTTACAAGGTGTTCAAGTTGAAAATAAATGAATCTCTATAATCAATCTACATTATTCTAGGTTCTTCTAAGTCAAAACAACTATAGGTCGACTCCGGTCAATAATCTAGTCAAACTAGGTCAAGTGTTGACTTACAGTTGACTTTGGGTCAACTGGTCAACTCTGGTCAAACAGGGTCAATTCTAGTCTAATATAAAGTGTACTTCGTTATTTGTACGTCGAAACTTACGACACGTAAATCGAGATAAGAAGATTATCGGTAAGGTTGATAATCTTATTATAGTGATCCACGTATCCAACTTGTCAATTTCAGCGATGTAAGATCACTGGAATTGGCTGATCTCAATTTCGTTGTACTAATCCCGAAATACGAACATTATATGAATTAATTATTAATTAATTATAAAAAGGGGCAAACACAGAGAAACTATCAACAAACATTGTCGGACGATGAAATGAACATCGCCAACGTGTCCAGAATGGTCAAATTAGCTAGGATAGCCTACCCAACGGTCCAATTTAGACACAAGGGCAAAAAGGTAATTTCGGGTCAAAACGGTATCCGTGTCGAAGCCGTTTTGTACCGAAAAATATGCAAAAAAATAAGTCAATAAAATATAACAAATTATATGTCCACGAAACCAGAATGACGATACGAACCCAACGGTATCTCCAGAATTGGATTCCGTTGACCCGATCTCAATTTGGCCCGTTGACCAGAACTTAGAATTCCGGTTTGCACGAAAATGCGTGCCGGAGCCAAATTTCTCAAAACTCAGCAAACTACATGTCAACGAGTCCAGAATGACGATACGAACTCAACGGTATCTCCAGAATTGGATTCCGATGAGCCGGCGTCAAAAAGTCTCGTTGACCCAGAAAGTGGGATCCGCTTTGCACCGAAATGCGTGCCCGGGCCCACGTTCTTTAAATCTAACAAATTTTATATGAAAACATGCCAGAACGATGTCACGAGTCTAATGGTGGTGTCAGAAATGAAATCTGGAGTCCCGTGTTCAAAAATGGAATTTTACAAATTAGAAATTACGAATTCGGACGGCCAACTTTGGCGTCGAATTCAACCAATCAAACAAGCTCACAATGAAACGAAACTGGAGGGGTAGCAAGAGGGTTATACCAGCTTCGCACCGGAACTGGTAGCATGCCAAACGGAGCTACGGTGGAGGAGATACAAGCTGACGAAGTTGGCCCCGCAAAACTGTCCAAATTTAATACAATTTAAACGGTCAACTTGGTGGCCGGTTTTGATGTACCAAACGATAAAATTAACGGACGAAAATTGACATAAGCGAAGGTGGATATACCGAGATTACGACGGAGCGAAGAAATTGTCGATCCAACGGTCGGATCTCTGGAAAAACGTGTACGAAGTCGCTGTGACGGGGCACGATTTCAGCGTCGTTTCCGAGCTCGTCACGATGGAACGTCGTTCAAAACGCACGAATCGCCTCGACGGCGCATCCCGGAGGACGTTGGCTGCCAGGGGAAGGCAGCGTAGGGTGCGCCCGGTGCTGTGTGTTGCTATCGGGTTTTGTTGTGGTTGAGTGTTGGTTGCATGGAAAGTGATAGAGAGAAGGAGAGATGAAGTTGTATGCCATTAATGAGAGAGAGAAAAAGTAAATTTTTTTGTGGGAGTTAGGGCCGGCCACACATGTTGGCTGTGAGTAAAAAGTTCCCATGCTAGATTTTAAGGGGTAGGATTTAAGGAGGGAAATTAAAGGCTAGGATTAAATAGAGAGAATTGTCCATTCCAATTGGAATTAAACAAATAGGAATTTAAACAATTATTGAAATAAGGAAACATGGTATTAAATATTATTTTTAGACACGAAAAATGAGGGTGTCATGATGGAGAATAATACGGAGCTGGACTGGACTCGGTGGAGCCGGATTGGGTCAAAACCGGACATTGAGCAAAATCGAATTCAAAATTAGACGTTGATGATCATGTGTAAATAAGTAGCACATGGGGATTCCAATAAATGGGACACAAGTGGCGGACGGATAGTAGGCTCAATGTCGGCCATGTCCATAGTTGGGGCTGACAGGTTTTGGTCGACAGGGGACCCACAAATCAAGTTGGAAGATAAATGTGACGCCGTGGGGTGAAATAAAATCGGGTCACGTGTCGGAAAAGTTGTGCGAAGCAAATGGAGCACAAGGAGGCGTGTCTGAGTGGGACACGAAGGTCATGGGTGACGAGCGTCTCGAGTAGATCTTGCATGAGAAGTTGGTTTCAAGAAACTGACTGGTCTTGCGCTCCAAAATTAAAAGTCACGGTAACGTGCTAAAAATGATCAAGAAAAAGAGTAGAAAAATAAATAACAATCAAATGGTCTAAACCGACCCGAAGTTCAGCGAAGCAGAAAGAGTACAAAGGAACAAGTTTGGATGGAACATTATATACCGACATGAAGGTAATCATGTCCACTCCAAAACTCGTGAAGAAGATTTCCAGAGTTGAACATCCCTGACACTCCAAATATCAAAGGCACGAAAAAGCACACTTAAGGATAAATAACAGAATAAATTATTTATCGAAACCAAATCAATCAGAAAATTAAAATAAAAAATAAAAAAAATCAACCCGAAATTCAGGGTGCTCACATCGGCTGGACATACCCACGTGCTCGTGCCCCTCATAAGGGTGCGGATCATGACACATTTTTGTGGTGGCCCACGCAGGTCCTGTGTCGCAATTAGTACGATCTCGTAATGGTGATCGACTTAGAGTACTAATTACGAGCCTGCAATTAGGACGTAGGACCTAGGATATGATAGAACTTTCTCAATCACACCTAGGAAAATTTTCGATATTTTGATTATCATGATTACTTTCCTTGTATTAAATTAACTGTCCTTCTTTGATAAATCTACTCATGCGCCATATTGATCTCTTTGTTTCAATTTGTCTCCAGGATGACGAAGACGCACCCGCAGGCCACTGGATCGAGTAGCTTGCCCGAGAGATCTGACCAGGCTGATGAGGAGGTTCACGAGACTGTCCCCAGTGATTCCACTATCCCAGAGGCCCTGGCAGTTGCACAGGGAGGTCTACCACCTTCACCCCAGAGGGTTTCGGCCGTTGTTCCAGAGATACTGCCGCCACCACCACCGATACCGACGGATACACATCACATGTTTCTTCTCCTTCAGCAGATGATAGAGACTCAGCGGGCCCAGGTAGTGGCGTCGCAACGCCAGTCGGAGGCGTCACACCGTCAGATTGAGATGCTGAGACAGAGCATGGAGAACTCGCATCAGCTTGCACTGGCAGCAGTGGAGAGAGTGGCACCGGATACGGTGCAGGGCCCTACTGGCCAGCAGCCGTACCAGCAGCAGTCCAGGCCGGAGACAGTATTAGACTTTAGGAAGATGAGCTCCAGGGACTTCACGGGCACGGAGGGCATCCTTTATGCAGACGATTGGCTAGAGGATGTGCAGCGGAGCATGGAGCTGGCAGAGCTTCCTAGAGCACTTTGGGTTTCGGCCGCAGCCAGCCGATTCTTCGACATTGCGCTGACATGGTACCGCACGGATCCTCGTACGTCGGTGAGAGGGCTGACATGGAAGAACTTCCGGAGGCTCTCCAAGGAGAAGTTCTTCCCGGACGTGGCTCTTACAGCATTGGAGGGCCAGTTCGTGGGTCTAGTGCAGGGGAACTCATCGGTAGACGAGTATGCAGCTGAGTTCTTTCGCCTTAGCAGGTTTGCTCCCGATATGATCCAGGATGAGGGGCAGAAGGCTCATAAGTTCTGCAGGAGACTTATTCATGCAGTACGCACCCGCACCTCGGGTCGCCGTGATGCGACATTCGATCAGATATTGATGGATGCACAGATTACAGAGGAGGACTTCGGCCTCAAGCCGAAGAGGAGCGGAGATACCATGGGGGCGAGTTCCAGTGCGGGACCGGCCAAGCGCCTCCACTTTCGGCATCAGCAAAGGCCGTTTCAGCAGCAGCCTCCGTTGCAGATTCAGCAGTCACCAGCGCGTGCCCAGCAGCACCAGGGACAGGGCCAGAGATTGGCTACTCCGTGCGGCTTTTGCAGGAAGCCGGGGCACACCAGGGAGGCTTACAGGAAGAGGTTGGGCATCTGTCTCTATTATGGGGTGCCCGATCACCAGCTGAGGGATTGCCGCTTTCGTGGAGTCCGAGGAGGCCAGGACAGAGCGCAGCCGGCTAGAGGATCAGCAGTTCAGCAGAGGGGTCCTCCACTTCAGACCCAGCAGCAGCACTTTGTTCAGCACCAGAAGGGAGCACCCGCAGGCAGGGTATTCGCTTTAGCAGCAGAGGAGGAGGTAGAGCCCGTGGGAGATGTTGTAGCAGGTCATGTTCTCCTAGATTCCTTTCCTGCTCTCGCCTTGTTTGATTCTGGGGCAACTCATAGTTTTGTGTCTGTTTTTTTTGCTTTGAGACACAATATTATTGCTGAATATATGGGTAGGACTTGCAAGATTATGACCGAGGGAGGCATTATCCTGGTTAATAATATTTGCAAGGGGCGGAGAGTCACTCTGAGAGGCCGGGACTTGAGTGCGTGTCTGCTCGTAATGCCCCTACCGAGGTACGATATAGTACTCGGTATGGATTGGTTGAGCATGCACTATGCTAGCATCGATTGTAGAGGAGGCAGAGTTCTTTTTAGGACGCCGGGAGAGCCAGAGATCGAGTTTGCTCGAGGACCCGTGGAGCCGGAGGCTGGATTCTGTGGAGCTTTGTTGGCGGGGCAGGATTTGCCACATCCGTTGATAGCTGAGTTCTCGGATGTTTTTCCCGAGGAGTTGCCGGGGATGCCGCCAGATAGGGACATTGAGTTCACTATAGACTTGGTGCCGGGCGCCGAGCCCATTTCACAGCATGTCTATAGGGTGAACAACAGCGAGTTGATAGAGCTGAAGAAGCAAGTCGACGAGCTGCAGGACAAGGGGTTCATCAGATCTAGTTCTTCGTCCTGGGGAGCGCCAGTCCTTTTTGTGCCGAAGAAGGACGGTACGTCCCGCATGTGCATTGATTACCGGGCGCTCAACAACCTTACTATCAAGAATAGGTACCCTTTGCCGAGGATCGACGACTTGTTCGATCAGCTGAGAGGGGCGAAGGTATTTTCGAAGATAGACTTGAGGTCCGGGTATCACCAGCTGAAGGTGAGACGGGATGACATTCCCAAGACGGCATTTTGAACTCGGTACGGCCAGTACGAGTTTACAGTGATGCCATTTGGGTTGACCAATGCTCCCGTGGTGTTCATGAACTTGATGAACAAGGTATTCCATCAGTACCTTGACAAGTTCATGGTAGTCTTCATAGACGATATCTTGATCTATTCGAAGACGTAGGAGGAGCATGAGGAGCACTTGAGAGTTGTGTTAGAGACTCTGAGGAAGGAGCAACTCTACGGGAAGCTTTCGAAGTGTGAGTTCTTCTTGGACCAGGTGGAGTTCTTAGGTCATGTTGTGACCGAGCATGGGATTTCAGTAGATTAGAGGAAGATTTTGGCAGTGGAGTCTTGGTCTACGCCCAGTTCAGTTGTCGAGGTTCGAAGCTTTCTGGGTTTGGCTGGCTATTACCAGAAGTTCATCCAGGACTTCTCGCGGATTGCAGAGCCGATGACTAGACTCACCAGGAAGGACGAGGAGTTCGTCTGGACTGTTGAGTGTCAGGTTGTATTCGATGAGCTGAAGAGGAGGTTGACTTCAGCTCCGATCTTGACTTTGCCATCTGGGGCAGGTGGGTTCTCGATCTTCAGCGATGCTTCCGGAAAGGGTTTAGGTTGTGTTCTTCAGCAGCACGGGAAGGTGATTGCCTATGTATCCAGGCAGTTGCGTCCTCATGAGAAGAACTATCCTACTCATGATCTGGAGTTGGCCGCGGTTATATTTGCTTTGAAGTTATGGAAGCATTACCTATACGGAGAGCGAGTTGAGATCTTCACAGATCACAAGAGCTTGAAGTACGTGTTCACTCAGAAGGAGCTGAACATGCGACAGAGGCGGTAGTTAGAGCTGATGAAAGACTTCGATATATTACTGCAGTACCATCCGAGGAAGGCCAACGTAGTTGCAGATGCCTTGAGCAGGTATCCAGTTGCTATGTTCTTGATGACAGATCGTCATTTGTTGGCCGACTTGGATAGTTTGGGTATCGAGGTCATTTCGGGCGTGAAGATCCAGATGTAGGGTTTGCAAATTCAGTCTGAGCTGATGGATAGAGTCAGGTCAGCGCAGTATGATGATGTTGCCCTGAGGAGCATCAGGAAGCAGGTGAGGACGGGCTTGCTTGACGATTTCTCTATAGCCGAAGACGAGTCGTTGCGGCACGGTACTAGGCTGTGTGTTCCGCGTGGAGAGCTTCGGGAGGAGGTTCTTCAGGAGGCACATCGCTCTCAGTATTCTATGCATCCTGGGGCCAACAAGATGTATAGGGACCTGAGAGAGCACGTATGGTGGTATGGCATGAAGCGTGAGGTAGCTCAGTTTGTATCTCGTTGCCTTGTGTGCCAGCAGGTGAAGTCCGAGAGATAGAGACCAGGTGGATTGCTACAGCCGCTACCCATTCCCGAGTGGAAGTAGGAGCACATCACCGTGGACTTTGTGTCTGGACTTCTACGATCGCCAGGAGGAAAAGACGCGGTTTGGGTCATCGTTGATAGATTGACCAAATTGGCCCACTTTTTGCCTTTCAAAGTGGATTTGTCTACGGAGAGGCTGGTTGAGCTGTATGTTCGTCAGATCGTGAGATTGTACGGAGTTCCGGTGAGCATAGTTTCAGATCGGGATAGCCGATTCACTTTCCACTTCTGGAGGAGTTTGCAGGCTAGCTTGGGCACCTCGCTCAAGTTTAATACTGCTTATCATCCTCAGACAGACGGGCAGTCGGAGAGGACCATCCAGACTTTGGAGGATATGCTTCGCACATGTGTGCTAGATCTCGGGGATTCTTGGGAGGACCATCTTCACCTGGTAGAGTTTGCTTACAACAACAGCTGCCAGGCCAGTATAGAGATGTCACCATTTGAGGCTCTATATGGACGGAGATGCCGTACTCCTTTGTCTTGGGACGATGTCGGCGAGCGGGCGCTTCTTGGGCCGGAGAAGGTTGTGGATGCGGCCGAAGGTCAGGATGATTAGAGACAGACTTCGGGTGGCTCAGGATAGGCAGCGGCTTTGGACCGATAGTCACCGGAGATCGTTAGAGTTCGAGGTTAGTTTCAGTTCTTGTCGTGTTTGTTGTGATTGTTTGTTAGTTGTGTGTTGAGTTTTTTTCTTGTGTCTAGGTTGGTGACATGGTATTTCTGAGGATATCCCCCCGACACGTGGCACTATTCGCTTTGGCGGCGGTAGGAAGCTCAGTCCGTGCTACATCGGACCTTTTACCATCTTAGAGAGGATCGGTGCAGTAGCCTACCGAATGGAATTGCCTACTAGGCTCGAGGGAGTGCACAACGTGTTTCATGTATCTCAGCTGAGGCGGTACGTGGCAGATCCTAGCCATGTATTGGACCATTCAGCGATACAGGTGGGACCTACTCTCAGCTATCCAGAACAGCCAGTGGAGATTCTGGATCGCAGAAAGAAGGTGCTCCGGAACCAGGTCATACCCTTGGTTCGGGTTGCGTGGAGACATCACTCTCCAGGTGAGTCTACCTGGGAGAGGGAGGACGACATGCAGAAGCGTTTCCCTTATCTTTTCGCACCCTGAGGTATAAATCTATTTTCTTTTGTCTTTTTGTTTGTGATTTCCTGTGCTTGTTGTCTTCAATTTCGAGGACGAAATTTTTTTAAGGTGGATAGACTTGTCACCCTCACTTTTCCAAGTTAGGGGTAAAATGGTAATTTTCTATTTTATAATATTTTTGGGAATTTTATTTCAGGAATATTAATATTTAATTATTATAGGAGTCAGGTTCGAATTTCATCGCATTCCGAGTTAATTCTGGACCCCGGAGAATTTCGACTTGAGTCGTAATTAGCATGTTAATTAACCATAGCCCACCATACTTAACTTTTAGGATTAGGAGTTTGGACTAATCCCCCATAAGTATTCTAAGCTTATTTATGATTTTTATTTAATTTTTGCTAATCCCAAAACCCAAATTTGATTTAAATTAGCATATAGGTTAGTGTAGGGGCAAACTTGTAATTACAAGTGCCCCCACACTCCCCTACATGGCCGGCCACATAAGGCCACCCCCCTCCACCTCTTTTACTTCACCACCAAGTTAAAATCTCTCTCTCTTCATTTCTTTTCTTCCAACTCCTTCTCCTTCTTCCAAATCTACATTTAGGTACACACTTTAACTCTCATTTATTTCTCATTTTGCATTCATTCCTTCACATTAATTAGAGAGGGGACCATTCTCTACAAGTTGACCCTAGATTTTGTAGGTTCCCCTGGTTTTACCCCCTTTTAGAGTGGTATATATATATATATATATATATATATATATATATATATATATATATATATATATATATATATATATATATATATATATATATATATAATATATATATATATATATATATATATATATATATATACATGTGTATTTGTGTGTGTGGAGAGGGAAGAATGAGAGATTAGTGGTGTCATGAGAGAGTGTAATTGTGTATAAGTATGTGTGTGTCCATGTGAGTGTGTGTGTCCATGTGTATGTGTGAGTGTCCATATATATAGATACATATATGTGTGTGTGTCTATATATATATATATATATATATATATATATATATATATATATATATATATATATATATATATATATATATATATGTGTGTGTGTGTGTGTGTGTGTGTGTGTGTGTGTGTGTGTGTGGTCATATATATATATGTGTGTGTATTTGTATGTGTAGAGAGGGGAAAGGGAATGAGATTTATAAGTGAGAGTTTATATATATATTAGAGAGAGTTAGAGAGGAGTTTAGAGTGATTTAGAGAAGGAAAAATGAGGGATTTAGAGAGGAGAAGAGGGGAGAAGAGTAGAGCAGCAATGGCAGCATGGGGGGGCCATGGGGGCTGCTGCCCCCCCCCCCCCCACAGCAGCAGCAAACACAGTAATAGCAGTAGCAAACTGCAATGGCAGCAGCAGTTAGCAGCAGTAGGAGCTGCAGTAGCACCCCCAAACCACCCTATTTTGACCCCCATAACCCCCACTATATGCCTAATATATATCTATATATATACCTATATATTTAGCTCTATATAACCCTATTTAGCCCACTAAATAACTCCCTAAAGATTGTCCCAAGAGGGTGTGAAAAGTGAGAGTTGAATGAGTGAATGAGAGTGAAATGGTTAAGTTAGGATTTTGGTGAAGTGGTGAAATTGAGTTCCGTGATTCGGAACGCGTCGAAACTTGGAGGGGACTTAGATAATGTGATTTAGATTTTGTGGGTAGGCTCCTAGGTAGGAATCGGGGTTGCGTGTGGGATTAAGGAGAGGGTATCGCACCGCACCATCGCGTATCTTGAAATATTCAAGATAACGGGTAATCGGGCGATTCGGACCGTAAGATGGACTGGATGTCCACTTACCCTAGGAAACTTGGTAGGTAATGGTTGTATAGGCTAGTACCCTACTACCCTAGGAAGCACGGAGTGGAATTCCTAAGGGAAGGCCACTTGGCGTCAAGTTAGAACGGTTTAAGGGTAAATGTATTACGGGTAATCGGGTAAATTCAAGATACGGAGTTCGGGTATTCGGATTGACTTGAAACTTGGGTGGCTTATTGTGTACACCCTACAAATGTTATATTTGAACCAATTTTGGCTCGGTTGACCCAGAGTTGACTTTTTACCCAAAAGTCAACCGTGAGTCAACACTTTGTCTAGATTTGACCAAATCCAAACCAGAGTTGACCAGTTGACTAAAAGTCAACTGTTGGTCAACATTTGACCAGTTTGAACTAGGATTGACCTAGAGTTGACCAGGGTTAACCAGTTGACCAGTTGACCAAAAGTTAACTGTAGGCCAACTCTTGACCCCGTTTGACTTTCTTCGACTTGTTTTGACTTGCGATGACTGGTATAACCTAGAGTTGACTTGGTCTGACTTAGATTGACTTGATATAACTTGATTTGACCTAGATTGACTTGACAGGACTTAGTGCGACTTAGTGAGACCTAGTTTGACCTAGATTTCATATCATTCATTGTGAATCATTCTTAAACTTGTTTAAACCTAAATTAATATACAATATCTCATCTTTAGGTTTCTGATTACCGCTCTGAGCATTGATATACCCTACAGCTCAGGACAGCAGGCGAGTACACTCATTGATAGTTTTTATTGTCTTGATATCTGCTATATCCGATTCAGTCGTAGTGACTTACTTGATTCTCAGTCACGATAGTTCACGGACTAGTACACGTTAGATCATGACATGAGATGTTGTTCCTGGATTTCTGGATATATTGGTACGTTTCCTGTCTTGTTCCCTGTACTTGTATAGACATCGATTTCTAAGGAGATTTGCTACCCTCTTACGGAATCACGTGCCATGACGTGTCATGTCCAGATCCACTGTACTATTCGGGGATAGAGAATTATTAGGGGCTATGTGATCCAAGCCACCCTGTCACTATTCATGTGCTCGCGCCACTCTTCCCTCACGAAGGGTGTAGCGAGATCCTTTTGTCTTGTGCTCGTTATCCAGGTTGGCCGGCATGACTTTCTATTGAGGTCACCGCGGATTGCCGGGACAAGTAGATAGCCTGTCCTGTCACTTATCCCAAGCCGATCACATATCGCTCTAATAATTCAAGTCACATTTTATATTTACTTATCTTATCGTATATCCTGCTCTGTTCTACATTCAGTATTTTCTTTCCATGCCTGATATACAGTTACTTACATGCTCTACATGCATTTACATTGTACCTTAATTGGAGACTAAGTTCTACTCGGGAGAAGAGTTACAATCCCGGTCCTTGTTTGGTTTAAGGGTTGTAACTCGGCTTCCGAACGGTTCCCAAGTCTTCATATATCTTTGTCTTGTAGTTTATTATACTGTCTCTTATAGAATTTGTCAATTCACATGGAACTTCTGTTAGTACTTGTACTTGCTCATTTTCCTGACAGGATGCCGTTATGATATATTACAGATGATTCTGAATCGGACTGCTCGACCTATTATGGGCTCGAGTCAGATGGAGTAGCCCAGGACCGTGGCTTTATAGTAGAGCCACTAGATTTTATACTTCCGAAGTAGTATAGATTAGATAGGTTTGACTGGACTACGATCCAGCTAGCTTTATCAGACTGTAGCTTCTATGTTATATTTTGAGACCCTGTGATGTTGTATATATCTGGGCTTGTATTGGACACTGGACTTATTTACTATTTTATCTATCATATGTTCTCTTTTTGAGCTATCTACCTTAGTTTTATTTTGTGATTGAGACTGTATTGATAAGTCACCTCCATTCGGAGAGTATATACTGCACAGGTACCTTTATACTGTTAGTCGTAGTATTTACAGATGTTATATACAACGTTCTACTGCCGATACTGCGGCGTAGGCTGGACGTACCCACGTGCTCGTGCCCCTCATAAGGGTGCGGGTCGTGACAATCGCTCCGGAAAGCCGATCCATGGTTGGATCACGCCAGATCAATGGACTGCGATGAAGGCTAGATTCGGCGAGGCGAGGTACCAGGAGCGGTCTGACAAGGCCAAGGTGGCGCGGTCGAGCACCAGTAAGTGGTGTGGTGGCTCCATTCCGATGACGGAGCATTTTCGTCATCTGGTACGTTTGCTATGACGGACATCATTTTATATATAGTTGGATAGAATGTTTAATACTAATAATAGATAATATATTTTAACAGGTAAAAAAGGGTGAGGACCCCAACATGGTAACCGTCTTCCTGGTCACCCATCGGAGGGCTGGGGAGTTCATTGACGAGAGGGCGATGCAGGCATATGTACGTTCTATTCTTTATATTAATTTACTATAATTTAGAAAACAGAAAAATAGATATCAATATAGACTTTAGCAAACATTTAGACGTTAGCAAACATTGTTCTAGGCCGAGTTTCTTCGGCTACAAGAGGAGGCGGCTGCTGCTGCTACTAGTGCGCCAGTAGAGGGAGGGGCTGGTACTTCCTTTCAGCCGCCTACAGCTCTATCGCCGGACGACCTCTGGATGACCGCTGTTGGTGGTCTTCAGAAGGGTACGTACTACGGTACGGGATCCTACGGCGCCTATTTGGCTTCAGAGTCATCCCGGGCCCCCTCTGTCAGTGCACAGTCTCCAGCTTCGCAGGCGTCATCACGAACTCAGGATATTCGTCGTTAGATCGACGAGCTGTGTCGCGAGTTGCAGCAGTAGATTTTTGATCACCTTACCGCAGAGCTACGATCCGATCCTCCGATGATTATCGGACGATTTGATGCGGTCGAGCGCAGTATACAGGAGCTGATGAGTCTGCAGCAAGCTACAGCTGCCAGCTTGCACACGCTCACCGAGTCTACGCAGCGCACAGAGCATAGACAGGTCGAACTGGAGGGATCGTAGAGGACCATGTCTGCCTCACTCACTCAGGTACAAACTTCGATTGAGGAGAGTACTCAGAGGATGGTGAGTACCCTTACTGCGCATGGTGAGCGACTGCGAGAGCCGGAGCAGATACGTCCTTCCGGTCCATCGACGGCGCCGACTCCAGACATTGTACTGCCTCCTACTGCCCCTACGGTGCAGCTCACACAGGAGCAGTATGAGTACATGCTATCTCAGATGCGTGGCAGGGGTCCTTAGTGATCTAGTAGATTTTTTTTATCATCTTTGTATGTATTGGCCCTATGGGCCCATTGACCGTTCTGTACACTGATTTTTATTATTATTTGACTCTGTTGGACATGTATGTTTGTGATATTTAATTTGTTGGTATTTTTATTGAGTATATGTATGATATTTAGTTATAGACTGTTATGATGGGAGACTGTTATTCATCTATTAGTTGTAGACTGTTATGATGGAAGACTATTAATTATGATGATATCTGCGACGGGGATGCCAAATATACCTACGCTGGGTTATAAGCGATGATCTGATATACAAAGGAGGTGCTGCCTAAATTTTTTAAAAATATAATGTGTATTTTTGTTATGTTGTGTGTCTGTGTTTACAGTGTATGTGAAATGCAGTGTTCGGAACCATTCGAACACTGTACTTCACACACACTGTAAACACAGACACACAGCATAACCAAAATACACATTATATTTTTTCAGTATTCTGCGACGGATAGCGACGGATCTGCGACGTATAGCGACGTATGGGGACGTCGCTAATTAGAGGCGTTACGTCGCTAATTAGCGGCGTTACGTCGCTGTACGTCGCTACTCTGCTGACGTGGCAGGCATGCCATAAACGTCGCTAAGTAGTCGCACTACGTCGCTAATTTTGCGACGTAAAGATTTCGTCGCTCTCCGTCGCTAACTTTGCGACGACCCAGCGACACGGCATTGACGTCGCAAACAGCGACGTAGGGCGACGAATTTGTCATCTACGACTAGCTTTTTTGCGACCTTCATTTTCCGTCGCTAAAGTCGTCGCTAATTACGATTAGCGACGTATTTTCCATAATTAGCAACGTATCATGACGTCGCTAATTTGCCTTATTTTAGTAGTAAACATCTGGAACCAGTTCTCTGGAAAGCTTACCAAAGAAGTTTCGCTTCACACCAGAACATCCAGAAAACTTGGTAATAGGTGAGGTATCAAGAGGAGTAAATACTCGTTCATTTGTTAGAGATTCTATAGCTAACACTGCTTTTATATCTCAAATAGAACCCAAAAATATTTTAGAAGCCTTTTCTGATGAATTTTGGATATCTGCAATGCAAGAAGAACTCAACAAATTCGAAAGAAATCATGTTTGGGAACTTGTTCCTAAACCTACTGACCATTCAATCATTGGTACTCGATGGGTCTTTTGTAACAAAATTAATGAGGACGGTTCAATCACACGTAACAAACCACGTCTCGTAGCTCAAAGATACAACCAAGAGAAAAGTATCGACTACGATGAGACTTACGCTCCTGTTGCACGGCTTGAATTAATCTGCAGGCTTTGTGGCTTTGCAAATTTTCAAAACTTCGAACTCTTTCAAATGGATGTCAAAAGTGCTTTTCTCAATGGTTTTATTAAAGAAGAAATTTTCGTAAAACAATCACCTGGTTTTGAAAAATATAAATTTTCTGATCATGTTTTCAAGCTTAAGAAAGCTCTTTATGGCCTCAAACAAGCCCCACGCGCTTGGTATGAACGCCTAAGCATTTTCTTACTTGAAAAAAGTTTTCCCAAAGGGAAGATTGACACGATACTTTTTATAAAATCAATTAATGACACAATTCTATTAGTGCAAATTTATGTAGATGACATTATCTTTGGGTCTACTAATGAGGCATTATGCCAAGAATTTTCTAAGTGTATGCAGAATGAGTTCGAGATGAGCATGATGGAAGAACTTAACTACTTCTTTGGATTGCAAGTCAAACAAAACTCACAATGGGTTTTCATCAGTCAATCAAAGTATACAAAGGACATGCTGAAGAAATTTGATCTTGACAACATCAAACCAATCAGCACTCCGATGGCTACAACAACGAAATTAGAACTTGATGAAAGCGGCAAACCAGTCGACCAACGTAAGTATCGAGGTATGATTGGTAGTTTACTCTATCTAACTGCTAGTCGTCCTGATATAATGTTTAGTGTTTGCCTATGTGCTTGTTATCAAGCTAACCCTAAGGAATCACACATGAGCGCAGTTAAGCGTATCTTTGGATACCTTAAAGGCACTGTTACAGTAGGCTTTTGGTATCCCAAAACCACATCCTTTGACCTAATCGATTATTCGGATGCTGATTTTGCTGGACGCAAAATCGACCGTAAATGTACCAACGGTACATGTCATTTATTAGGCAAAGCTTTAGTCTCTTGGTTTAGCAAGAAGTAAAACTCTGTCGCACTATCTACAACCAAAATTGAATACATAGCTGCAGGACATTGTTGTGCTCATATTTTGTGGATGAAGCAAACCCTAGCAGACTATAATTTATCTTTTCAGCAAATTCACATATTCTGTGATAATACTAGTGCCATTAACTTGACTAAGAACCCAGTATGTCACTCACGCACTAAGCATATAGAAATACGACACAACTTTTTAAGAGATCATCAATTGCAAGGAGATATTAATTTAGAATTCATTGACACTGATCATCAGCTAGCAGACTTTTTCACTAAACCACTTACCGAAGAGCGTTTCAACTTTATTCATCGAGAATTGGAAATCTTGGATGAAAATGCCATACAATAAATATTACCTGTGCAAAAACTTGTTAAATCAAAATTCGCATATGTTGCATTGTTTTGGCCCTTTTGGATACAAGCCGAAAGGGTCCTTCTGTCAACCAGGCATAAAAGCCTAAGCGACACGGTGCCAAGTGTCGTCGGACTACCGCTAGCTGGGAACCGACCCCTAGATCTAAGCTGAGACGATTTATATATACTGAATAATGATTCACAAGTCTGCCGTATGTTCTACTTATTTTGTGGCCAATAAAATTTACTATTTTTTCAATTCTAGACTATCTTTCTTACTGTTATTATCATTGTTTCCTCTTGGCTCAAACTGTCTGGAGTTCTGGATCCACATAGGCCAAACTCGGTCTGGTCGGTTCCAAAACCTTCAGCCATTGTAGGTCGTCCGATCTACTTGATCAACATCCTCCTTTTTCTTATTGCAGCCGGCCCTACTTTATATAAACCCGAATTTTGAACCTCTCTCTTCATATTCCACCTTTCCCCATCCACTTCTCTCAAAACCCTAACCCTAGATCTCTCATATTTAGTGATCTTTGTAGAAGCATGAAAATTTCAGGCGCATCAACTACCCAAGTCAACATGCGCCGAGAATATCATAAAACAGTAAAAGAGTAGCAGCATAAATGGGCTTTTTATTTCATAAAAGTCTGTTACATGACTAAAGACTCTTTTTACATAAAAGACTCCTTTTACGAAGAAGAAATCAAAAAGCCCAAAGCTACGCTTCATCCAGGCACATCTCAATCAGGCGTATCTCTTCAGCGTCTCAGTCTGGCGCATCATGAAGTCTCAGCATATGCGCTCTACTTCGACCCGATCAAGTGCTTCGGCTAATGAAGCAGTTATTGAGCATAACAAGAGCGGGCGATCAACCCCACTCTAGCAGGAGGAAGAGCTCTCCAAAGCCCAAGGAAGATGGGAGCACCACAATTCCGATCTGTGGCTCTTCCAGCATAACGAAGATGGGACTCGAACGTCCCTATCTTTGGATGCAACCGGCACCTTCGGCCTGCATCGGGATCCCGCAATCCCGACTTTTGGATGTAACAGTCACCTTCACGAGTGTGTACGAAGACAACTCGACGTATCTTCACCCTCGGGAGCGTCTTGTCAACGGAATGTACTCGATCGAAGAAGTTTATCTCCATTCGGGAAGACGGAAGAGAATGAGAAATAAACTCTCTCCTTGCTGCTATTTATAGGCCGAGCAAATCAAACCCATGTGCCAAGTGGCAGACACTCCGAAGTCCATACAATAAATGTACATTTATGGAATGAATCTGTCTTTTCGAAATCAGCCCAGTCAACATGCACAATCAAAACATTGGGAACCCAACAGTCGGGCCTAGGTGGATGCGCCGTATGGCAAATCCCTGCGTCTCCTTCTGATGCGCCCAAAACAGAGATCGAGCCCATGCGCTCACGATCCGAGCATTTAATGCTGAGTGACAGGCTGGACAGAAGCCCATGCGCCTGTCACATTAAACATTTAATGCCGCAAGATAGATGCGGCAACACGTCCCCCGAAGAGTCTCCAACCCTTCAGAGTTATTCGATCGAGCCATGTGGCCAACCGAAGCGTATGCGCCACTACAGCCATACGCCCAAATCTTTGCGTGCGCCTCAAAGACATGCGCTTGGACTCGCTCTTGATCCCTAAAGACAACAGCTAAATTCCTCTCCATGCGTCTAATCCTAGGTGCATCCTGTCAGATCACTCTCCACCAAATTCGAGATCTTTGAGCCACGGACATACGCCACGTGTCCTTCGACTCAGTTCAGTCCACGAAGGGGTGCTAACCACCCAAGGTCTCAGCAACCGAAGAATCCTCTCAGCTGTCACGTGTCGGCTCTTCCGCAACCCACAGACACAACAGAAAGGATTCAATCCCCAAATTAGGGCGCATCAACCATGCGCCCCCGCCAGCATCAGCTACGTGGCGTTCTCACGTCTAGCCGCATCCGTCGTATGTACGCATGATCAGCCAGTCTGCAATCTATAAATAGAAGGATCATTCCTTCACCACAGAGACACAGACAAAGACAGACATACATACTCAGAGAGAAGCACATCCACAGAGGCCAGAAGAGACACTTAACATCCGCTTTTTCTTGCAACGCTCCGGCATCCAGGACAACCCAGACCTTCAGAGAATCTGAAATCGTCGTCAGATCGTCAACGGAGTCAACACATTACCACTCGCTTCATCGACACAGTACCCAGATAAAAACAAAAGTGTACTCCTAGGACTACGTCTAAGTCCTATATTGTAACACTGTCCTGTTTGTGATTGAAATTCCAATTCAAAGATTTTAATGGCAAACAATCTTTCCCTTCAAAACTCAAGATTTGAAACTTTTTGAGGATTCTCTTTCATCTCCATTACTTTTTTTAAGGTATATTTCTTGTAGCTTCCCCTCTCTACTTTCATTATTTTTCCATGGCACTTAGACTCTTCTCTAGAGGAAAAAGGAGTAGAAGTGAAGCTTCTTCATCAAATCCTCCTCCTATTATAGATCCCCGTCACCCTTTATTTAACCCACTTCCTCCTCCCAATGCCGACACCTACAATGCACATATATTTGTTTCGTTAGAAGCCTCTAACGAATGGTATACTGACTTTTGTACACGTAGTGTGGAGCCAGGTCATCCTATTAATTTCACGATCTTTGATGAATTTGACTCTAATTTTAAAGACTTTTGTCTTGATGAACTAGTATCTACCTCTTCAAGAGTTTATCTTAATTCCATAAAAATGTTTTATTACAATCTCACTCATGATGACCGTAAGATTTATTCTAGGGTAGCTGGTATCAACATTGAGTTTGATGATTTCAATTTGGCTGAGTATTTGTAACTCCCTGAACCCAATACATAGGAACGCCTTGTCTATTCTCGTGACTTCAAGTTTGTTGACGGTATCACCTTAGAAGGTTTTAAATACATGATGTGTGAACCCAACCCTCGTCCTCGTAAACTTCGTGCTAAATATCTTAACCAACACTTTTATGAACTTCATCGTATTATATTTTCTTCTATCCTGCCAAAAGTCGAATCTTCTGAAGAAGTAACCTATCTAGAGATTTTTGCACTGTTTTATCTGCATTTCACCATCTCATTCAACTTTTCACGCACGATGATGGACTGGATGATTCATGCTAGAAAGAAGCCTAGAGCACTTGTGTATGCTATGTATCTACCCATGATCTTTTCTGCCTTTAACATTCCTTTAGTTGACTGTCGGTTCATAGCAGCTCCTGTTTACCTCTCTAAGGCTCGTAGGACTGCTCATGCACCTTTACCTCATGCTCCTGCTGAGGAAGCATCATCTGATTCTGATGCTCCTCAACTTGAACCACCTGCCACCCGAGATTCTATCAGAGACATGTTGCGACCGCTTCTGGTTGGAAGACGATCGTTATACTCAGCTGGATTATCGGACCATCCTTCAGATGACTGCCATTAGCAACACTATTCATGACATCCAATACAACATGGCAAGACATCCCACTATGCCTTTTTCTACGGGTCGTGACCCTTCTCGCGAAGGCTACCGGATTGATCGCCCTTGAGCCATGAGGTATTTGGATCCTGATGCTGCGTTTGTCGACCCTCGTCACTCTGCCAGCGATCTGTCAGATTTTGTCGGCCTATCCCATCCTCCTGCTCCATGATGGATGTGGTCTACTACTTTATGATGTTGCCGATGCACTCTAGTTTCATTTCATGCACTATGTAGTTTATGTATGTTTAAAAGATTATAAATTTTACCTGCTGGATTATCAAACTGCTAGTTTCACTGTTAAGTTTGGTTATGGTTATATTGTGTGTTTGATCTTTCACTTTGTCTATTTTTATAACCCTTTACGAGGGAGCTATGCACTATTTTGCTAAATGACAAATTGGGAGAAAAATAACATACTATGTGATATTGTATTGAAATATGATATTGTGTATGCATTGTATCTATCTGTTGTGCTTGGATAAATCTTATGTACTAGGACAAAAATATTCATTTGCGGGGGAGCCACTTCATACTTGCAAAAGATCTCTCCTTCAACATATGTCCATATATAAATATTGAGACATACAAATATTATTTTGTCAATTATCAAAATGGGAGAGATTGTTGACCCAAACTGGATCACAGTCAACCTGATTTATATAATTAACAACAGATATCTGATATGATCCAATACGACACATCAAGTTCAAGACAGAACATCACCTGATATCTAATATGATCCAATACGACACATCAAGTTCAAGACAGACGTCATCTACAAGCTGTTGCATTGCAAATGTAATTTGTTCTCAGTCTGTAATTTTTGATTTATTGAGTCTAGAAAAATATGTACGTTGAGTCGCACTGTATCATCTCAACCCCTAAACATATTTTTCCAAGCTCCACCATACAAACAAACCAATTCATGAACCAAACCAAACCACCCTCACCCATATAAGGCTTCTGGTCTGAGGCAGACCGAATTCGGTCTAAAATCGAACTCGGGCCGAACTCGGCCTCCTTAAAATCAACAACCTAATTTTTAGGGCCACCTTGTTGCGAGCTGTCCAACGTTCGAATTTTTGAATATTTTGGGACAGAACTCTGGTCGAACTCTGCCTCCCCTGACTAGTATAAATAGAGTTTTATTCTTCTAATTTCAAATCATCTCTCACTCTCAAACTTTCAATCTTCTAAGCCTTATATGCTCTAAGCCTTACTCTTCCAAATCCCCTAGCCATAAAACTTCATAAGCCCCAAGGTGCGAGGTGCGAGGTGCGAGGTGCGATTCAGCTAAAAGTTCTGTGCAAGAGTTGAAAAGAAGTCACTTAAAAAATTCCAAGTTTCGCATCTGCGAAGTTGAAGTATTCGAGCGCTTTGGATTTGTCACGTCCCAGAACCAGAATACTGGCAAGTAGGGACGGACCAGGCCAGCTACGTATACCAAAGTGCTCCAGTACTCCGAAACAACGTATGAGCTGTATAGATGGGGGTCACTGCTACAAACCAACAGTCAATCCTAGGTCACATGATCCTAGATATCTCAGTCTCAGACAAGAAGTAAGGTACAAGAATATGATCATCATGCATATAAGACAGTAAAGTATCCCAAACTATAATATATAGATGATCATGAAGCTAGTAATACAAAATGAAGAACTAGCAAGACTGAGTAATACATGATCAGCCCTAGCTGCAGTCTAGAAATATAACATCATGTCTAAGCCCGTAGGCCAAATGTCAAGTCCAAAACACGAGCTAAACACGTGCTCGGTGGCTAAACGCCTCAAAAGAATATGTACAAAAAAGAGTGGGTAAGAGAAAGAACACCCACTCAAGTTCCTTGGTGCTCCGGGTGGTCACCATCGAGAGGAAGGTCCGGAAGATCCTCGGGCTTCTCAACTAGATCTGGTCAATGCAAAACCAGTGGGGTCAGAACCCCAATAGCAAGTACCACAAGGAAGCCAAACTTATGAACTAAAACCAGCATGCAATTCATAGCAACAGATAGAGACAAAAATAAGTAAAAGCAAATCGAGACTCGTGCGCTACCAATACACTTATCCCGAGAATAGGAAAGACAATGAGTAAAGCAACATGTAGCATAAGGTAAAGGACATGTGACAGAATGTAAACTGTGTACATGTAAGGAAAAGGAAGCATGTGAACATGAAAGATAAACTAGACATGTGAGCATGTTAAGTAGTCGGGACATGTGAGCATGTTAAGTAGTCGGGACATGTGAGCGTGTGGTGAAGCCGAGCATGTAGTAGGAAGAATAGCATGCAAAAAATGACAGGAAGCTAAGTACTACAATAAGATAAACTGGAGCAAGACTAGACTAGACAAGAATGGACTCCATCCATCAATCACGGCCAAGCAATGATTATGGCTTGATACTTTAGCTAACTAGGGTTGTCACAATCCTAATTACTAACAAATACAAGTCTGAGAATTCCAAATCCAGCACCTGCCTGCTACTACCTGAATGATCCAAGCAAAAAGAAAAGAAGTATAGCAGACACACTGCAGTAAGATACATGTGTCCTAAAGAGGTGCCCCACTCGACGGTGTGCTGGAAGAGTGCTCATCATGACAGATAGCTACAAATACCAAGTATATATATATTTATAGGGCTAAGATCAAAGGGGCAACAGGTAACTGGGAAATTCCCAAAGATCTAAGTAATCAAGCTAGTTGTTTAGTCCTTAACATTTTCTTGTTGGATTCCGGGTGTGGCATTCCGCAGAATCCATCCTAGATATAAGACATGCAAGACTGGACAAGACAAGCAAGATTGTGCACTACAACAAGCCACAACAAGCCACAACAATATCAAGACAAGAGTGTGCTACGACGAGCCACTATCAAGGAGCAAGACATGTACTGGAATCAAGAGTGCGCCATGACAGGCCACTATCATGTAAGCAAGAAAAGACATGTTCAAGAGTGCACCACGACGGGTCACTGCCAACTAAGCAAGAAGGCATGGCAATAATTATCATAGCTTGTAAGAAAGAATCTATCAAAGACATATCATGGCATGTGGGAAACAAAATTAAAGCTAAGTACATATCATAGAAAATGATTGAACATGTGCTAGTGTCAAATGTATATAGGGTGTACAATCATTCTCTAACTATGCAAGATCATCTAATCATGTTAAAAAATCATTACAATCGAAGAAAATATCAAAAACGGACAAAACGGGCAGAAACGGGCAAAAACAGACTAAAACAGCTTAAAACGGATTATCCGGCGGATTACTGCGGATTTCCGGCGGATTTTCCGGAGTGTCACTGCAAGTTTTGTGGTGCAAGTTTGGAATTTTCCGACGGATTTCCGCGGATTTCCGACGGATTTTCCGAACCGTCACAGAAAGTTGATTTTTGAACTCAAAACTTGTTTCGGCCATAAAAACTTCGTTTTAAATCAAAATTCAAATTTTTAAAAGTCAAAATTGCATAGAATTGAATTTCCTACAACATGGAACTATTAGATTTTAGAAATTCAAAGATTTGATAGATCAATACCTCAAAATACTCCAAAATAGAGGTTCTCGGAACACCAAAACGAGTCCCGATTGCCACCAAACTCAAAATCCATGTATACTAGCTAGGTAAGGACTCCATATATGTATATGTGACCAAGATCCATGATGATAACTCTAGTATCACTCTTGATACCAAGTTTTCTACTAAGTCACTATTGGGTTTTAATAGAAAACCAAATCTTGCTTAATTGAATTTTTGGAAACATGCACATATACGAGAATCATCAGGAAAACACATTTAACAAAATGAGTTTAGGAAAATTCAAAGCATTTAATACCAAGGAAAACAAAAATGACAATAGATTACTATTGTTCAAGAATTTGGCAAGATGTACTTGCCTAGGTTAAGCTCTAAGCCTAATCTTCTACTCCACCACCAAGAGGGGTACGAAACCACACTCTAGGCCTCAAGGCCAAGCTCTTGGCAAGCTCCAAGGGGGAGAGAAGGGAAGAAGAAATGAAAAGAGGGAGTGAAGAGAATGAAAAGAGAGAGGAGAGAGAAAGTGAAATGGTATATATAGAAGGGGGAATTAATCTTAGCCGTCGGATCATGATCCATGTGAAAGTCTAGGTTAATCATGGCCATTCAAACAAAACCAATTGTCCATTGGATAATAGAGTGCATCTACACTATTCACGAAAATATCTAAACTCTATTCACGAAAATATCCGAAACACTATTCATGAAAATATCAGAAACCGAAAATATCTAAAGTGTAGAAAACATGTCCGGACGGTATGCCGTCAGTATACTCCGGTATACCGGCGGTATGCCGATCAAGGAGAAAATCTATAGTTTTAGGAAAATTTAAAACATTCCGAAAACCAAAAAAATACGAAATACGCTGCATAATACGTATCCGTATATAAATACCGATACTGTGAGACGAGTCTCACAGGATTAAAGGCTCGTGTCTGTAAGAAGTTGAAGTGCTCTTCGGACTAAAGGCATGTGTGTACCCTATTTCACAAATAGTGAATTTCAACTTCGAGCAAGAGTTCTCAGGCATGTACTAGTCCTCCACGAGAAAAACCAGGATATATCGTTGTATTTGCGTTTGTTCTTCTAAACACTTTTACTTTCCGCATTATTACTCTATGATTATATATTCTCTTAGTAGTTATTTTCTGGACTTAGCATAGAGTTATTTTTAATTGGTCATTATAGACACAAACTCTATTCACCCCCCCCCCTCCCCCCTCTAGAGTTGCCTATACGCTACTTCAGTACATTCATTGGATGCAGATTATGGAGGTCGGTCAAGATGATTGGATCAAAGAGGATATGATTCATTTCTGGCCACCTGTATAAATGATAGAATGCAACCCTAGAATGCAACCCTATAATATATATATATATATATATATATATATATATATATATATATATATATATAATGCAACCCTATAATATATATATATATATAAATATATATATATATATATATATATATATATATATATATATATATATATATATATATATATAATGCAACCCTATAATATATATATATATATATATATATATATATATATATATATAATGCAACCCTATAATATATATATATATATAAATATATATATATATATATATATATATATATATATATATATACAGGTGGCCATAGAGATGGAGCTCTCAGGAGTTTGGGCCTGGATCCCGTTGGGAGGAGTGCTCCCCCTCTTCGGCCTCGGCCGGCGGCCATCCGCCGATGGGCGTCGCCCCCCTCGCCATGCGCCTCCAACCCCCTCCCGCCATCGCGGTCCCCCTTGTTGGCCGGATGCCCCCTGGCCGCTCCACCTGCAAGGCTCTTACTCTCCTTGCCCGACGTACGGAGGCCCCTCCCCGTCATTCCCCCTCCCTCAGACCCAGCACCACGCCCCTCGTATCGATGCTTGTTCCTGTTCTTCCAAAGCACCCAAATGATCGCACCAGCCAATGATCTCCGATGGTGACTGCCCTGACCCCGCCACCACCTTTGAAAAAAGACTAGAAAGTCACTATACATCCGTGCCTTGAAGAAACCCAAAAAAATAGACCAAACCGTCATAGCAAGATCTCCGTGGAAAAATATATGCTGAAGGGTCTTCCCATGCCCAACCTGACAGCAATGACACCTGGAAGCCAGATGGAAGCCAATCTTCTGAATAATGTCATTAGTAGGTAGCCGGTTGTGACCGACCCGCCTGTGAGCACCCTAAATTTTGGGTTGATTTTTTTTCATTTTATTTTAATTTTCTGATTGAGGGTAATTTTGAAATTTCGTGTTTATAATTATTTTAAGAATGATATTTAATTCATGATATGATTTTTGATGATTTTAAATTATTTTAACATTATTTAAATCAATGACTTGTGGTTTTGACGTTTTGCTAGTGAAACCCTGGAGACTGTTTGACCTAGAGCCTAACCATGTGATTATGATATTTTAATGTCATTTTTGGCCTAAGAATATTTTTGCATTTGACCTCTTTGAATTATTTTGATATTATTTTATTATTTATGATATTGTTTTGGGGTTATTTGAGTCGGGTTCGAATTTCAACTCAATCCGACTTGAAACGGGGACCCGGGGATAGTTTGACTCTAGTGGGACCCACACACTAGTTAGGCATGGCCCACATGATATTAATTTTAGTCCACATGATAAAAATATTTTAGTTAGAGGTTAGACTAATTATTATGGATAAGGTTAGTGTGATTAGAGACTTTAGAATGACTAATTTAGCCCCAACCAATTAGCCCTTTCCTAATACTCATAGAATAGGTTAGTAGGAGCTTTTGGACTTTTCCTAATAGGACAAAACCACCTTTATGGCCAGCCACAATAAGGATAGGGTTGAGCCTCCCATTTGTCATTATCCATCTATTTTTCTCTCTCTTGTTCTTCCCCAAATTCCTAGAGAGCAATCCCTAGCAAATTCTCCACCAAATCCTTCCATTTCACCACCAAATTTTCTTCTTTCCTTCTCCATTCTAGCCAAGGAGGAAGCTACCCAAGTTTGGGAGGATTCGGAGCTTGTTCGTGTCCTTTTGGAATCTCTACGTGTCGGTGTCGCTCCGGGAAGGTTTTTTTTCGATTCGATCTACCGGGAGGTATAAATCCCTTCTCCTTTTCATTTCCTCATGCATATAGGTCTATTTTGAACCCATAGGAATGACCCCCATGGTTGTATCTCCATTTGTGTCCATTTTGTGTCCATTTGGAGGTCATAGGAGTGTCCTTTGTGTTGTGGATGTGTTCATGTTGCATATATATATATATATATATATATATATATATATATATATATATATATATATATATATATTTTTTTATATATATATATATATATACATATATATATATATATATATATATATATATATATATATATTGTAATGAGAGTGTATCTATATTTATATATGTAATAATGGTTCATGATGATTATATAATCAAGTTTTTTAGTGTGGTTCCTCATATTATTATTGCTATTATTGTTGTGGATAATTAGGATATATATTGTGTATTCTTTTGGCTCAAACTATCTAAATCCGTCATGATTTTTATCCACGTTTTTAATTTCAGTCCTAACTTTGAAATATCATAACTTCTAGCTCAAAGCTCGGTTTAATCTCCCGTTTTTTTAAAAGAAGCGTATTGAAGTTAGCTTTCCAAAAACATGTATTAATAGGCCTAATTCTTTCTGTAACTTTCTGGAAAATTATTTGAGTGTCAGCTGTACGAAAGACAAACGCGTTCTCGGTGTTTTCGCGATTTCGGGAGTTTTCGAAAACGAAAATGCGATCCGTTTGAAGTTTCGGAAAGCTAACACAAAGATCTATAACATACTTTAATCATAGAGTTTAATTCATACTGAGATGGTACAGTATTGATTATTAGTAGGAGTTACTATTCGGTATATGCATTTTGTGCACCCTTGTGTGTAATATAATGTTCTATTTAATTTTAACCCATGTTAATGTATATACATTATGTAATTAAATAGAGAATACAAGCATGAGTAAATGGTTAAATAAATGATGTATGAGATGATAATATAAGCATGTATAAGTATGGCTTGTAATGAATATGTAGGTTCCATAGTATGTAATGTATGGTACATATAGTAGTGCAAGAGAATAAATGAATGATGAATGAATGAAAGCATGAATGTAATATAATAATAGATGTAATGTATGCAATATACAAGTTAATGAGATGTAATATTCTATGTTAACACAAATCCTATATTACCTCATGTACCCCCTTACACTATGTTGACACTATTACACTTGACACATTGTTCACTTACACTTTGACACTCTTTGATATGTATACACTATGTATGCCCATTTAACTCTCACTTGCCCCTTTGCCATGTTCACATACACACACATAGCCTCTTAAATAAGTATTTATGAATATAGTTAACTTAGCTATGTATGTATATTACATATATGTTAGCATATTGTGTTGTAATATATAAGTTTATATAACCATTTGAAATGCCATGATTATAGACCTAATGTTGAATACTAATATATGCATGTTTATATATGTGTAGACATATATAGCTTAAAGTAATAGATTACCTAGTGTATATCCAATGTGAATTCTTGCCTATTTGAGTATTGAATAATTGCATGCTATATAGAGTTGGGTGTATGTTGGCTTGTATAGCCTTGTATTGATGTGTGCTTGCTAGGATAGTCTTGGTTAGGCCTAGTAAGACTTATTGGGTTAGGACATGACCTAGTTTGACTAGTGCAGTTGACCAGAGTTGACCAAGGGTTGACTTTGGCCTAGCTTGACCTAGATTCATGTAGAATACATTATAGTGCTTTATATTACCCTTCTGGACATGTTGTAACTTGTACTGTTCTAATTAGGAGCCAGACACCTCTCCTCGGACAGTATATTTACTTTGGACATTCAGACATCAGGCGAGTACATTCTCTGACCGTTTCATACTTGTATGGATTTATATTCTTGCTCTAGATTACTGTACTTGATGCTGACACGACTGTTATCACGAATTGGTACTATATGGATCTTCCTTTGAGATGTTATCTCCTTGTATTCACTAAATACATATTGTGACATGCGTTTCACTTCCATATTGTATTTATTGAATACCCATATCCTTGTATACTCATTGTGCATATTGTACTCTCATTATCACATGAGCCCCAGGAATAGACCATTGTACACTATTGTATAATATTGTACATCTATTGTATAACATTGTACACTATTGTATAAGATAACGTAACTGGAGTAGATCCTTGTGTATTGATTGGGAAGGGGGAGTAGAATTGGTTATGTACTCAAATCCTATTGTACAACATTGTATAACTATTGTATATGTCTATTGTACACCCACGTACAATGGAGTTACCATTGTATTTTCCTAGCCCGTTTACATAACCAGATTGTACTCTAAATCACATGTTCCTTACAGTTCTTACTTATCATATTTAGATATTTCCTGTTATTAAATCTCTACTGTTTTCTATACATTCTTCTTTCAGCATTTTATGTACTTTACTCTATTGCATGCTTTATATTTCCTAACTCGATATGAACTGCCTGAGATGTTTTGTGCTCGCTCCCGTCCTGACTGGACCTGTTGATAAATTTTACAGATAGCCTGGAGGTGCCTGCTAGCCTAGAGGAGACACATTAGAGGTTGTTTAGGTAGTTATTTCATTTTGTCTGGAGTTGTATTTTACTTTGTGGAATACTGTATTGAGTTTTGAGATGTATTTATGGGTTTATGTATCATAGACACTTAGACTTCTATCTCCTGTATCTCTTTTGGATTTTACATTTTATCTATCTTTATCATGCTCTACCTTAGATGTGATTGAGACTGTATCTGCTATGTCACCCCCATTCGGGGAGTATAAACTGTTTAGTCTTATACTGTTATATACATTGAAACCTAGGACAGCGTTCTACCGCTGACACTGCGGCGTAGGCTGGGCGTTGTTACGTACTCATACCCTTTCGGTGGGTGCGGGTCCTGACACGTTTTTAGTGGTGGCCCATGCAGGTCGAGTTTGTGTAGTGGTATTCGAACTAGAGTACCACTACAGCCTGCAGTAGGATTAGGATATATTTTGAAGGTACTCAATCACAAATAGGAACCCTTGAAAGATTCCTGGGACGACCCTTGAGAATCTTGTTTAACTCCGATTTGAAAACTCTTTTCTTTTTTCTTGATTTGATTTATCTTTACTTTCTGCTATTGAATTTGATTTTGATGGATTATTATTGAATTTGAGTTTGTATTTATTGATTTTGATGAAGATTGTTGAAATTTGAATCTTGATGTTAGCTATAGCATCAGAGTTTGTAGTTATATGATTTGAAGGATTTTGTTCATTTCTGAATTTTGATGTTCGTTGATAAATTTGATTTTTTTTTTTTGGTATTCATTGTTGATTTAATTTAATTTTTGGCAAGATGAAATTATATAGGCTAGGTCATCTAAGTTATGGAAATCTTGTCTTCTATAGTCACATTAGCCAGTATGGTGAGGACATATAGTCTGATTTTGGATATATTTCTCGGGTGTGAAAATTTAAGGTTTTTGCAGCCAAGCTAGCGGCATCGCAAAAATGTTAAATACCATGATTCTAGATGTATGTGCATAAGTCAAGGACTCTGTGATTATCGTAGCCTTGCTCACTAGTATGACGAAGATTTAGAGTACCATGATTTTGGATAGACGCATATGATTATCAGATTGTACCTTAAATGTTTTCGAACATGTTTTTGCTACTTTTGTTTCAGTCATTCAAAAAAAAGAGAAGGAATTATTGTTGTTTTGTTTTGTTTTGTTTTGTTTCTCATTGTTTACTTAGGATGTAGCTTTAGCTATTTTTATAAACCTTGTGTAACTTCTTACAAAAATTTATTTCTTCTTAATACAATAAACCAATGATTTTGCTAGGCCTTATTTTGGATTTGGTATTATAATTCTTGTTTCAAAAAAATGGGTCCCTCTTTTAAATAGATAAGCAGAACAGATTCTATTATCATTCTTTTCCTGCCAATATTTTTACTACCATCATTCCTTGTCTTATATACCTGTCCTGATTATATCAATTCCCTGTCTTATATATAATTCTGTCAGCTATACCTTGAAAACTCTTGAATCTTTATATCATTTTTATCTGAGAAATGTTGAGGAAGTGATATAAATCATCTAGTTCGGAAATGATGTAATTGGTTATCATATGATAATTTTGTAGGAATCAGAGTGTTGGATGTCAAATATGAAAGATTTGAAATGGAGATGTGGTAAAGGTTTAAAATAAAATCGAGGGATAAATGTTATCAATTTAGAAACAATCACAGAAAGTGGGTTATGAATAATTCATGGATGTATTTCAAAACTAATGAGGATGTTTAAGGTCAACCTAGTTTTGAGAACTTAAAAATCTTTGTTATTGATTCTTGGGAACTATTACAAGGCTATGTAGAAATTTAGAGATGGAAAGGAGAATTTAATCGAATAAAATGATTATGCGAAATTGAACTAGATATTGTAAGATGGTGACTAGAGACAGAGAGAACACAAGGATTTTACGTTATAGAAATTATTTTAGATGATTGGAAGAAAATTGTAGAATTCAAAAAAAAAAATATTTGAAGGTGAACGTTGAAGAAAATATGAAGGTTGATTTATAAAAAAGAATAAATTTTGTGTGACATAGTGGTATTGGAGTTTAGTGAATACGAGACTCGATTTAAACAAGTCCAAGGATTCCATAAACTGGATTTAGAGGTTTCGGATCTAATTTAAAACGAGGTGACGGAATTTGAAATTTTGATTAAATGAATAAGTGTTGACTCCTAAAAAGAGGGGTATGTTTCGTGGAAAATGTTTTGGAACTTAAAGATTTTGTCTATGGTGATTGTGGTAAAGGTTTAGATGACTGAAGGTTATAAAATTTTGATGATAGTTATATAGAGGTTGATTTTCATATTGGGACTTGTGCGAAAAAAAAAGAATATGGTTTAGCAAATGATAAACTGATAGTATTAGAGAGGGATGATTTGCTGACTTCGTATGAAATCTTTTCCTGTTTTCTCTAAAAGGGGTTTTTCAATATCATTGAATCCTAGTTTCCTTAATCCGACCAAATCGACTTCGATTATCTTTTCTTATCATATTTATATCTTTGGTTGTACTTAATTGAATTAAATTTGATTGTGACCTGAATCTCTATCCTTGTATGCTCGATCTCAGACTTTGTTGAACCTGTCCTCCATATTGCCTAAATCTTGATTTCCCCCAATTTGATCAACTTAGATCGTATCAAGACTAAATATTCTTAATACGTATTGTGATTGGAAATTTTTCATGGAATTGGCTTTCATTCCTTAACTTTGATTTTGATTGTCTTTTTTTTTCTGAACCCTTTAAAGATAATGGGTAGTTACTTTTCTTTATTTTTATGATAAGTACCAGTTTTCATATAGGATGGTAGACTGCCTTACAGTTTTGATGGTTTGTTATTTTTGTAACTTTTGTTTAGCACCCTAGATTGCTTGTGTGTTTTAATACCCTATGACCGTTTTGGTTTAGCATGACTAGAATACCTAGATGAGACTTTCACTACCACCGTATGCCATGATCCTGTATGTCGTCCTTTTGATGGTATGATTTATTTAAGTTCTGGGATTTGATTGTGGGGGTTTGACCTAGAAGGATTACGAACATTTTAATTTCGAGGACGAAATTTTTATAAGGTGGGTAGGATGTGAGCACCCTAAATTTTGGGTTGATTTTTTTTCATTTTATTTTAATTTTCTGATTGAGGGTAATTTTGAAATTTCGTGTTTATAATTATTTTAATAATGATATTTAATTCATGATATGACTTTTGGTGATTTTAAATTATTTTAACATTATTTAAATCAATGACTTGTGGTTTTGACGTTTTGCTAGTGAAACCCTAGAGACTGTTTGACCTAGAGCCTAACCATGTGATTATAATATTTTAATATCATTTTTGGCCTAAGGATATTTTTGCATTTGACCTCTTTGAATTATTTTGATATTATTTTATTATTTATGATATTGTTTTGGGGTTATTTGAGTCGGGTTCGAATTTCAACTCAATCCGACTTGAAACGGGGATCCGGGGGTAGTTTGACTCTAGTGGGACCCACACACTAGTTAGGCATGGCCCACATGATATTAATTTTAGTCCACATGATAAAAATATTTTAGTTAGAGGTTAGACTAATTATTATGGATAAGGTTAGTGTGATTAGAGACTTTAGAATGACTAATTTAGCCCCAACCAATTAGCCCTTTCCTAATACTCATAGAATAGGTTAGTAGGGGCTTTTGGACTTTTCCTAATAGGACAAAACCACCTTTATGGCCAGCCACAATAAGGATAGGGTTGAGCCTCCCATTTGTCATTATCCATCTATTTTTCTCTCACTTGTTCTTCCCCAAATTCCTAGAGAGCAATCCCTAGCAATTTCTCCACCAAATCCTTCCATTTCACCACCAAATCTTCTTCTTTCCTTCTCCATTCTAGCCAAGGAGGAAGCTACCCAAGTTTGGGAGGATTCGGAGCTCGTTCGTGTCCTTTTGGAATCTCTACGTGTCGGTGTCGCTCCGGGAAGGTTTTTCTTCGATTCGATCTACCGGGAGGTATAAATCCCTTCTCTTTTTCATTTCCTCATGCATATAGGTCTATTTTGAACCCATAGGAATGACCCCCATGGTTGTATCTCCATTTGTGTCCATTTTGTGTCCATTTGGAGGTCATAGGAGTGTCCTTTGTGTTGTGGATGTGTTCATGTTACATATATATATATATATATATATATATATATATATATATATATATATATATATATTGTAATGAGAGTGTATCTATATTTATATATGTAATAAATGGTTCATGATGATTATATAATCAAGTTTTTGAGTGTGGTTCCTCATATTATTATTGCTATTATTGTTGTGGATAATTAGGATATATATTGTGTATTCTTTTGGCTCAAACTATCTAAATCCGTCATGATTTTTATCCACGTTTTTAATTTCAGCCCTAACTTCGAAATGTCATAACTTCTAGCTTAAAGCTCGGTTTAATCTCTCGTTTTTTTTAAAAGAAGCGTATTGAAGTTAGCTTTCCAAAAACATGTATTAATAGGCCTAATTCTTTCTGTAACTTTTTGAAGAATTATTTGAGTGTCAGCTGTACGAAAGACAAACGCGTTCTCGGTGTTTTCGCGATTCCGGGAGTTTTCGGAAACGAAAATACGATCCGTTTGAAGTTTCGGAAAGCTAACACATAGATCTATAACATACTTTAATCATAGAATTTAATTCATGCTGAGATGGTACAGTATTGATTATTAGTAGGAGTTACTATTCGGTATATGCATTTTGTGCACCCTTGTGTGTAATATAATGTTCTATTTGATTTTAAACCATGTTAATGTATATACATTATGTAATTAAATAGAGAATACAAGCATGAGTAAATGGTTAAATAAATGATGTATGAGGTGATAATGTAAGCATGTATAAGTATGGCTTGTAATGAATATGTAGGTTCCATAGTATGTAATGTATGGTACATATAGTAGTGCAAGATAATAAATGAATGATGAATGAATGAAAGCATGAATGTAATATAATAATAGATGTAATGTATGCAATATACAAGTTAATGAGATGTAATATTCTATGTTAACACAAATCCTATATTACCTCATGTACCCCCTTACACTATGTTGACACTATTACACTTGACACATTGTTCACTTACACTTTGACACTCTTTGATATGTATACACTATGTATGCCCATTTAACCCTCACTTGCCCCTTTGCCATGTTCACATACACACACATAGCCTCTTAAATAAGTATTTATGAATATAGTTAACTTAGCTATGTATGTATATTATATATATGTTAGCATATTGTGTTGTAATATATTAGTTTATATAACCATTTGAAATGCCATGATTATAGACCTAATGTTGAATACTAATATATGCATGTTTATATATGTGTAGACATATATAGCTTAAAGTAATAGATTATCTAGTGTATATCCAATGTGAATTCTTGCCTATTTGAGTATTGAATAATTGCATGCTATATAGAGTTGGGTGTATGTTGGCTTGTATAGCCTTGTATTGATGTGTGCTTGCTAGGATAGTCTTGGTTAGGCCTAGTAAGACTTACTGGGTTAGGACATGACCTAGTTTGACTAGTGCAGTTGACCAGAGTTGACCAAGGGTTGACTTTGGCCTAGCTTGACCTAGATTCATGTAGAATACATTGTAGTGCTTTATATTACCCTTCTGGACATGTTGTGACTTGTGCTATTCTAATTAGGAGCCAGACACCTCTCCTCGGACAGTATATTTACTTTGGACATTCAGACATCAGGCGAGTACATTCTCTGACCGTTTCATACTTGTATGGATTTACATTCTTGCTCTAGATTACTGTACTTGATGCTGACACGACTGTTATCACGGATTGGTACTATATGGATCTTCCTTTGAGATGTTATTGTAGGAACCCTAGAGGGGGGGTGAATAGGGTCAAGCTAACTAATCAAGCACTTAGCACAAGCTAATAGGCAGTTTAAAAATATAAGTGCAAGAGAAGAAGCAAACACAATACCGACACCCGATGTATCCTGGTATCCTCCTAAGAGGCAGTCCAGTCCCGGAACTCTCTCCGGCTTTAATCCACTATTTGAGTAAATAGTTACACACGAGTTTGGATCCGAAGAACTCGCCAACTTCAACACGAGTTTGGATCCGAAGAACTCGCCAACTTCAACCGAGAGTTTGGATACGAAGACTCTCCAACTTCAACCGAGAGTTTGGATACGAAGACTCCCCAACTTCAACCTTTCACAATAGGTTTTGATCTCCTTACAATAGAATGAAGATCTCACTTTTCAACTCAATAACTCTAACACAATTTGTAGATGGCAAATGAAGGCTTTGTAGAGTTGTATATGGATAAGCTTTGGTGGTTTGGAAATTTTTAGGCTCAAAGCATCAACCTTGAATGAAGGGGTTCAAGGCTATTTATAACCAAAGCAAAAGAAAGTGCAATAATGCAACTTTCACAGGCTGACGGATCATCCGCCGGATTTCCGCAGAAATCCGCCGGATCATCCGCCTGAATAGTCCAACGGCTATAAAAAGAGCCGTTGGGATCAATCGTTCGTAAAATCCGACCGTTGGAATGCAAACGGTCATATAGCGGAAAATCCGTCGGAATTCTGCGGTTTTCCGCCGGATAATCCGAACACTCACAGAAGGTATTCTGTGAGACCATTCGGATCTTCCGCCGGATTTCCGCGGAGATCCGTCGGATTATCCGCCAGGATTCCGAAGATTGTCCTGGGTTATTATCTACCCTAGCTTTCGATTTTGCCATCCATTTCTTGTGTTTACAATGGTTCCTAAGACTCATTACAGACTCCAGATATACTGTAGCAGGTGCAGGCTTCTTCAGAGTCTTGAAATGATGATGGCATGGCTTGAACCCCCGGTGCGTGGCTCCAGAGATGTCGTAGCGGAACCCCCGGTGCGTGGCTCCAGAGATGTCGTCGGGTGGTTCAGAGAAATCTTGTGGGATCCGTCGTCTTTGGCCCACCATGATTTCTTTATTGCATATGTCCACGTTGATCTTGCTTATTGCTTTTCTGCATGTACATGTTAGACGAACAAAGCAATATCTATAGTAGCAAGTATGATAAATTAAAGCACATTAGGACTATGCAAAGTTTAAGTAAAAGTGCTAAGGTGATGGCATAAATGTTAGTGATATCAGAATGATTAAACTTAATTGAATGACCACAATCAAAAATATAGTTTTGATTTTGGCAACCCAATTAAATTTAAGATAGATAAGCTCATATCACTAAGATGTAAACCAATGGGCACATATCACCAAAGATATAAGTATAAGTAGAAATGCTATAGTGATAGTATGAAGATTAGTGATAATGAAATGCTAAACTTAACCTATTAACCATATTCAAAAACATGATACAATCATTGGGCCAACAGTTATCTCCTTGTATTCACTAAATACATATTATGACGTGCGTTTCACTTCCATATTGTATTTATTGAATACCCATATCCTTGTATACTCATTGTACATATTGTACTCTTATTATCACATGAGCCCCAGGGATAGACCATTGTACACTATTGTATAACATTGTACATCTATTGTATAACATTATACACTATTGTATAAGATAACGTAACTGGAGTAGATCCTTGTGTATTGATTGGGAAGGGGGAGTAGAATTGGTTATGTACTCAAATCCTATTGTACAACATTGTATAACTATTGTATATGTCTATTGTACACCCACGTACAATGGAGTTACCATTGCATTTTTCTAGCCCGTTTATATAACCAGATTGTACTCTAAATCACATGTTCCTTACAGTTCTTACTTATCATATTTAGATATTTCCTGTTATTAAATCTCTACTGTTTTCTATACATTCTTCTTTCAGCGTTTCATGTACTTTACTCTATTGTATGCTTTATATTTCCTAACTCGATATGAACTGCGTGAGATGTTTTGTGCTCGCTCCCGTCCTGACTGGACCTGTTGATAAATTTTACAGATAGCCTGGAGGTACCTACTAGCCTAGAGGAGACACATTAGAGGTTGTTTAGGTAGTTCTTTCATTTTGTCTGGAGTTGTATTTTACTTTGTGGAATACTGTATTGTGTTTTGAGATGTATTTATGGGTTTATGTATCATAGACACTTAGACTTCTATCTCCTGTATCTCTTTTGGATTTCATGTTTTATCTATCTTTATCATGCTCTACCTTAGATGTGATTGAGACTGTATCTGCTATGTCACCCCCATTCGGGGAGTATAAACTGTTTAGTCTTATACTGTTATATGCATTGAGACCTAGGACAGCGTTCTACCGCCGACACTGCGGCGTAGGCTGGGCATTGTTACGTACTCGTACCCTCTCGGTGGGTGCGGGTCGTGACACCGCCACATCAGAATGCTCCACTTCGTCGGAATACACTTGCCCCATATATTAAAAAATAGTGATGATGTAGGGTGGGAGATCCGACAATACCTCCAAGCCGCAGCCAGCGAGAAAGAACCTTTCCGCTCACCCCAAACCAATGAATCAAGAGCCGAAGTACAAGTCAGATTCGCCTCTCTGAGCCGCCTCGCTGCCTCTACTCCAAACTGCTCCAAAACAAAGACAGATCCCATCCAGTGGTTGTCTAAAAAGATCGGATAACTGGACCACCATTATCAGAATTCCTCGCCCTAGAATCTCTAATCTTCCTCCCCTATCCGATAGAGCCCGAACAGTCACCGTACGTTGGGGAAGAACCACCCTCCTCCCGGCCAATCTAGCCGACCTCCGAAGCTCCCAAGTGCCACCATTCAGCGTAACCCGCCCCGAGGGGAGCACCATCCGCTGTGAAGCCGTCGAATCAGCACCCTCCCCCCCAACCCAGTCCCCCATGCTGGCCAAAAAATGACCCGTCCGACCGTAAGCAGCAGACTCCCTCGCCTGTGTTCGCCTCCGCACCCGAGTCCGTCTCCCCGTTCCGTGCCTGGTCCCAGTAGTCACTCCCTCAGCCGATGGAATAGCAATGCTATCCAACCGAGGACCCCCCGAAATCCAAGCTTCGCACCTCGCTGAGCCCTCACCACGTCCAAGTCTAAACGAGATATACGGTTCCGCCAATTTCCTCTCCCGTAAAATCCGTTGCCAAATATGGGAGCACTTGGAAGTCATAAACGCATCACATGGATGACGCTTACGAAAATATTTCGATTTAAGAAGCTCCACCCAAAGGCCCTTCCCATGCCTCAACTTCCACCAAAGCTTCATAGAAAAGGCATCCATAATATCATTCAGGCACTTGATCCCGAGGCCTCCTTCGGACTTGGTCCGAGTAACGAACCACCACGCCAGCCAACTCCTCTTAGCCACCCCATCCTTGCTAACCCAGAAGAAAGCCGCAAACATCATCTCAATCATCCTGAGAACGGCCCGGGGAGGACAGCATGCGGCTAATGTATACATAGGGATAGATGAAAGAACATTCTTAATAAGGACCAACTTACCCCCAGGAGAAAGTATCTTGTTTTGCCAACCCGTCAGCTTCGAACGGATTTTATCCAGCAAATAACTAAACATCCCCGCATTCCTTCTCCCGCATGTTAACGGGCAGCCCAAATAAGAAAACGGCAAAGTACCGGTACTAAATCCGAAGAGAGTAGAAATAGTCCTAGCACGATCCTCAGCCAATGGTGTCGCAATATAAAAGGCAGATTTGGAATAATTAATCGTCTGTCCAGATACAGCCTCATAACTATGCAATACTTGTTGGAGAGCACGCAATCCAGCAATATCCCACGAAGTGAATATAAGAACATCATCAGCAATATATATATATATATATATATATATATATATATATATATATATATATATATATATATATATATATATATATATATATATATTAACCCTATATATATAGGGTTAATATATATATATATATATATATATATATATATATATATATATATATATATATATATATATATATATATGTCGTAAGGCAAAAACTCAAACACACGGAGACGAAGCTTTCTCGTATATTATCAACCACACAAGTGCATCTTACAAGCTATCCCATCCTCTCTTTATATAGGGAGAGAGGTTGGGGGTTATGAAGAAATGAAGGGCCAAAGGTCATGTAGGTTACAAGGAGATGAAAGGTGATAAGCCATATGAGTTACAACACTCCCCCTTGGCTCTCCAGAAATTCTGCTTGTAAACATCTCTGAGTTTCTTCGTCTGTCTATAGCTTGCATCTTCAAGTTTGACCATCTACTTGTGCCTCGTCAAAACCTTGCCAAAAAAAATCCAGTGGAAAAAATACTTTGGTCGAAGGACAAAGAGTACACACAGGTCAGTGTGATGGGGGTAAACTTAACCATTGCAAAGGTGCCTCGTCAAAACCTTGTCAGGGAAAACCCAGTAGGAAAAATCGTTGATCGAAGGACAAAAGAGTACACGATGGTTTTAGAAGTATACACTGGACACTCCCCCTGATCAAAATAGTCCTTAGTGAATAAGAGATTTGAAATGTGTCTCGTTAAAAACCTTGCCAAGAAAAACCCAATGGGAAAAAACTTGGTCTAAGGGAAAAAGAGTACACAAGCATACATCAGGATGCTCCCCTTTTCACTCGCACTCGGCAGGGCGTGGAATATACGCACAACAGGGCGTTTGGAGGCGCTCGTTGGGGCGCTCCCCCTCACATGCACACAACAGGGTGCGGGAAACATGTTTCACTTAGGCTAGCTCTGAAAGCTTCCTAAGTCCAATCGCTCTGACATGTTTCTGGAACGAGTGTTTTGGCAGTGACTTGGTGAACAAGTCTGCACGATTATTCTCCGATCCAATGTGTTGCACTTCAATCTTCTGAAGCGCTTGTTGTTCATGTGTAAAGAACAACTTGGGCGATATGTGCTTGGTAGCATCCCCTTTGATGTAACCATGTTTCGCTTGATCAATAACAGTGGTATTGTCCTCATAGACGACAACAGGTTCATCTGGGTCATATGGAAGATCACATGTACTTCGAATATGGCCAATAACAGCTCGAAGCCATACACACTCTCTAGTCGCCTCATAAAGCGCGAGTAGCTCAGAGTGATTCGTTGAAGTAGCCACTAAGGTCTGTTTGCGAGACCTCCAAGAAATTGCCGTGTTCCCAATGGTAAAGACATAACCAGATTGGGAACGCCCCTTGTGCGGATCAGATAAGTATCCCGCATCGGCGTAGCCAACAAGGGTCGCGTTGCTTCGAGTGCCAAGAGCGTTGGACTCACTCAAAACCGCGTAGGGATAGAACAAGCCCAAGTCCGTAGTACCCTTAAGGTAGCGAAAAATATCTTTTATGCCATTCTAATGGCGGCGTGTTGGCGCGGTGCTGTGTCGAGCTAGACAATTCACAGCAAACGAGATGTCCGGTCTAGTATATTGGGCCAAGTACAATAAAGCGCCTATTGCACCCAGATAAGAGCACTCAGGACTCAATATCTCTTCGTCGTCCTCTTTTGGACGAAATGGGTCCTTAGTAATGTCTAGAGAGCGGACGATCATGGGAGTAGCGGATGGCTTAACGTCAAAATGACTAAAGCGTCTCAACACCTTTTGGGTGTAGTTCGCTTGATGGACAAGAATTCCATCTTTACGGTGCTCGATCTGCAGGCCGAGGCAAAACCGTGTCTTCCCAAGATCCTTCATCTCGAATTCCCTCTTCAGGATATCAGCAGTTTCTGACAAGTCTTTTTCGGTTCCTATGAGATTCATGTCATCTACATAGACCGCGATGATTGTGTATCCTGAAGTGGATTTCTTTATGAACACGCATGGACAAAGTTCGTTATTAACGTATCCCAAACCGATCAAGTATTCGCTTAGGCGGTTATACCACATTCGCCCGGATTGTTTCAATCCATATAGCGAACGCCTCAGTCTAATCGAGAACGCGTTTCGTGGTCGGGAACTACTTGATTCAGGCATCTTTAGTCCTTCAGGGACTCTCATGTATATCTCTGTGTCCAGATCCCCGTAGAGATAGGCTGTGACCACATCCATGAGCTGCATATTCAGTTTTTTGGAAACTACTAAACTGATTAAGTAGCGGAACGTTGTGACGTTCATTACGGGAGAATACGTCTCCTCGTAATCAATTCCAGGGCGTTGTGAGAAGCCTTGCGCCACAAGGCGAGCCTTGTATCGCACAATCTCATTTCTCTCATTACGCTTCCTTAGAAAAACCCATTTGTGACCAACTGGTTTAACATTGGGTGGTGTTGGAGCAACAGGTCCAAACACGCTTCTTTTCGCTAAGGAGTCTAGTTCAGCCTGGATTGCTTGTTTCCATTGTGACCAGTCCGTTCATCGTTGACACTCGACAACACTACGAGGTTCCATGTCATCATTGTTCATAATGTCAGTGGCCACTGAGTATATGAACACATCATCGATGACAGTTTCATTTCGCTTTAAAATATCGTCTAAGCTAGCATACTCGACGGATATTTCGAGGTTATCGGCATGATTAGGAATAGGCGTTTCATCTGGAATGCGCTTTTCTAATATATCGCCGTGATCCTTAATGATCTCATGTGGCAAAACACTTTTAACAAGATTTCTCCGCTTCTGGGGCAGAACATCTTTGGAACCAACCGGTCTTTCCTTCTTCTTGGGAATAGCGGCGGACTGGACGGCCGATGGCAGCGTCCTTTGCTCGGCGGGTTCGACCGGAGCAACATGTTTCACAGGAACATGGCGTCTCTCAGGGACGTCTATCCTTGCAGGCACATTTGCAGCAGGTATAATTGATCTCGTGACTTTTGCTAGGTCGCTAAATGCGTCTGGCATTTGATTTGCAATATCTTGCAGACCTAGAATCCTCTGCACTTCCTTATCACTATGTGCAGAGGGGGGATCATGATGAGCAACAGCGGGCGCATGCCACACTAATTCACGTCGTTCCTCATCAACGTTAGCGTGTATTTCTTCCCCTAACGACGGGAAGATTGCCTCATCAAAGTCACAATCCGCGTGTCTCGCGGTAAAGAGATCGCCTGTCAAGGGCTCTAAATAGCGAATGATGGACGGGGAGTTATAACCGACATATATTTCCTGTCGCTTCTGAGGTCCAAATTTTGAACGCCTTATCGGCTCAATTGGAACATTGACTAGGCACCCAAAAACGCGTAAATGTGATATGTCAGGCTCACATCCAGTAACCAGCTGGTACGCGAAAAGTGGTTGGGTGGCCATGGGCCTCAGACGGACCAAATTTACAGCGTGTAAAATTGCATAGCCCCATGCAGATAGTGGGAGTTTGGTGCGCATAACCAAGGTCTGCGCTATCACTTGCAGTCGCTTTATAAAAGCTTCCGCTAGGCCATTTTGGGTATGAACATACGCAACAGGATGTTCAAGATTTATTCCCAAAGTCATGCAATAGTCATCGAAAGTCTTCGATGTAAACTCCGCGACATTATCAAGTCTAATAGACTTTATCGGATAATCCGGATGGTGAGCCCTTAACTTAATGATCTGGGTGAGGAGTTTAGGAAATGCTGCGTTTCGGGTGGACAACAACACTATGTGTGACCATCTAGTCGATGCATCAACCAAAACCATGAAGTATTTAAATGGTCCGCATGTTGGTTGGATTGGTCCACAAATATCTCCATGAATTCTCTCAAGGAATTGAGAAACTAATCTCGTAGGTTTCACATGGAGTGGCTTGAGATTCGTCTTCCCAATCGAGCAAGCTTGGCATAGGCTTTTCGAATTTATAACGAAATTCTTTCCTCCAAGAGGATGCCCATGTGATGCATTCATAGTGCGAAGCATCGTATTTTGACCCGGATGACCCAGCCGGTCATGCCATAGCATAAAAGTCCTCTCATCAACTGGCGCTCGGCGAATGATGAGATTACTCTCGATGTATTGTATCGTAGTGAGATACAAACCACTTGAAAGACATTTCAACTTCTCCAAGATACGCTTTTGGCCGTACTGAGTGGAGGTAATGAAAAGATACTCGAAGCCATGTTCTCGAGCAGTTTCAACATGAAATCCGTTTTCTCGAATATCCTTAAAACTCAGTAAGGTACGATTGGACCTTGGAGAATATAAGGCCTCTGATACTTCAACGGGAGTACCATTGGACAACAAAAAATGGGCTTTGCCAAAACCTTGAACAAGGGTTGTGGGTCCCGAAATGGTTGTCACTGAGGTTACTTTAGGCGTATAGGAGATAAAGTATGATTTATCTCTCAAGATAGTGTGAGTCGTTCCACTATCAACCAGACAATCTACTGCCCCGTGGTCCATGCCTATAAGTAAAGAAAATTAAAGTTTGTCACACGTTTGAGGAAAGTGCTCGAAATAGAACTTTAATTTATCGAGAAAACAGAAAATACAAACGACCAAAAGTTTCATGACTTAAATCAAACATAGATAGAAAATGGAGATTTATTCTTCCATTTCTGCTACAAAATCGGGGGTCTCAAGATTTAGATTTTCGCACTCGATGACCAGATTTGCTTCGGCCCGGCGCCCCTTGTGATAGTTATCCACTTCTTTGGGGGTCGTCCTGCAGGTCCGTTGCATATGACCATAAGCACCACATTTGTAGCAGAGAGTAGGCACTTGGCCTTCCACTCTCGCTTTAGAACGACTGGCCCGTTGGTTCTTACCATGAGACTGCCTAGGAGTCAAAGGTCCTTGGTTCTTGTTAGAACCTCGCTTTGGGTAGCGAGACTTAAACTCGCCTCTGTTTCTTGGCTGGGACGACTGGCCCTTGTCTCGTTTCCACCGTGGATTTGGTCCACGGAGAGCGTTTGCATCAGGCATTGGAATTGCCTTTGTTCCAGCAGGACGAGAATTGTTGTTTCTCATTAAAATGAGACTGTTCTTCTCGTCTAGTAAAAGCTGGGTGATGAGCTCGGGAAACTTGGTGAACTTAAACTGACGATATTTCTTTTGGAGCAAGTTGTCAGTGGAAGGAAATGTGGTGTATGTTTTCTCCAATAAATCACTGTCGGTTAATATCTCACCGCAGTATTGGAGAAGTGATCGAATCCTGCAGACTTCATTGTTGTAATCAGTTACACTTTTGAAGTCTTGGAAGCGCAGGTTCAACCAGTCATGGCGTGCTTCAGGTAGCCATATGGTCTTCTGGTGGTCGAAGCGCTCTTTCAGAGAGTCCCATAGAGTCTTCGGCGAGGAGATTTCAATGAACTCCGACTTCATGGCGTCAGATAAATGCCTGCGGAATAGAATCATCGCTTTGGCGTTCACTGAGTGAGTGACTTCCACTTCACGCTCTTCCTCGTTATAGATGACGTCCAAGAGGCCCTGCGCATCTAGATGGTTCTGGATGTCTTGCGTCCAGTCCAAGTAGTTCTTGCCAGAGGCTTCAAGGATGGAAAAATCAATCTTGATCGACATTTTTCTACAATAGGAGAAAAAATCTTGATCAATCAACATATAAAACGACAGGTTTATATGGATTTGGTTTGTATAAGCAACAACAAACAATCGTAAATAAAAAAAACAACGGTTTTGAAAAAACAATTTTTGTTTAAAAATTATCTTATATCGATCGACGGGCCGATATAGAGAGGTCAATAAGTTTCTTGCAAAAATGCATAATTATAAATACAATTTGAGCAAAAAATAATATTCGGTCAACCCCTTTCAGTAGCTCTACGTGAATATGACCAGGCGGGAAAATGAGGGAGGAGGGTCATCGGGGACCTCTTAAGAACCAAGCCCCAAGTTCTTTCTGACATCATACCCAAATAGGTGAGCCTATTCGGAGAGACTTCGTAAAAATTTTGTCAAATGTAAGAATAAATAAAATTTTTCAAGAAATTCACGCTATTTGCGAACTGTGCAAAATAGGTGACAATTTAATGCGTGCTCAAAATGAGCGTTGCCTTTGAAAAATTATTAACCAAAAAGGTTATTTTTGGGAGGCCCAAATTTGGCGGTGCCAGAATTTGTTTATGTAGCCAAGATAATTTTTCAATTTTTACGCCATTACGCTAAAAAAACGTACAACATAAGTAGGCAACAACACACAAAAGAATTGGTGCCTAAGCAAGCGGCACCAAAAAAAATATCAACTAATTTTTCGACGTCTAATGAAGCGACGCCAAAAAAATAACGAGAAAAAAAATACAATTTTTACTACCCATCTGTTACAATAATTTACTGAGTAACATAAAGAAATTGCTACTGAGGTGCTTGTCGGGATGCAGGCGCTCGCCGGGGCGCTCCAAATCCATCATTACCAAAAAAAATGTTAGCATCTAAAATTTTTTTCAACATAAAAATTTGCTATCAAATATTTATTTCCTCAGAAATTAACTAACAAATATATATATAAAAAACTAGTATGCTAAAGGCTAGATTATAGCAAAGTTATACATGAAAATAAATTTGCAACTGTTAACAGAATGTGAATAGCAAATCAAGTAATGAGAACCAGAAAGCTATTATTCTGAAGAAAAAAAATCGGAAATAAAAAGTCACAGAACTAATATTAATGAAAAGCTTTTCCCATGAGCATCTAGAATAACATAATTCAATATAAGGAAAATTATAAAAGTTGCAGAAGGTTTGAACTACAGACTCTTGCTTGGTTGTATAAATACCACATAGGGTAGTTTTTGATGTTCTGGAGGTCAATATAGATCAATAAGTAAATCAAAATATGTCATCTCCCTTAGTAGTAGACAAGGTCCTATTATGGGCTAAATAATAGGTCCGTATAGCATCAGTTGGTATTATGTGAACAATTTCCTTAAGAATATGTGAATGGTGACAAAAGCTGTATGTGGTGAGAGAAGAAAGCTTTACATACTGCCAACGGGAAGCAAGTCAGAAACAAGCTCCATAGGATGAATTGGCATGAACCAAAAAAAAACATAGACACTTAAGAAAAAAAATCAACAACATCTTGTGTATACGTGTGGGACATCTATCCGATGCAACACGGACATTCCAAATCAAGATTGTCACAAAAATTGGATATAGTAGATAACAATTATAGATATATTAACAAAAAAATTTTTTTACCTTTCTTACCGTAAGGTGGAAGAAAGTGGAAAAACGATTGCGGATACGCGGGATCGGCGACGAGCGACGGGGTGCGTGCGGGGCAACGGTAGGCGGACGTCGAGGCGAGCGGTACGTCGGGTCTCCGGCGTTGCATGAGCAAAGTGCTGATAACGTGTCGTAAGACAAAAACTCAAACACACGGAGACGAAGCTTTCTCGTATATTATCAACCACACAAGTGCATCTTACAAGCTATCCCATCCTCTCTTTATATAGGGAGAGAGGTTGGGGGTTATGAAGAAATGAAGGGCCAAAGGTCATGTAGGTTACAAGGAGATAAAAGATGATAAGCCATATGAGTTACAACAATAATATATATATATATATATATATATATATATATATATATATATGAAATGTTTTAATTTCATCATATGCCAATTTCTATATAAACAGCAAGGAACTGCAGATATATCAATGATTTAAAAGCCAAAATTTGAGGAAGCTGATATATGAAAAAAAGAAAGAAAAAGAACATACATGACAATACTCGAATGTTTTCTTTTAGAAAATACACATACATTGAGAGAACTGCACATGTTTCATACACCTTTAGAATACAAGTGTGAACTTGCTGAGAAGTCCATAGTAATTGTCTTACAAAAGTTGAAGTAACAATGGAGCATGGCAAGCCACATACCTTTCGAAAATACAATACTTTATGCTAATTCCAGCTAAAACAGCTCATTGCTAAGAATACTGAACAAAATGAGCGAAGCATCAATAACTCTTCAAAAGGGCATCTCTGCCAGAAGAGCTTCAGAAAGAGTAAAAGAAAACTGGTGACACCCACAGAAGGCTTTCCCATTTCCCATACGAACATATTTCACAACAAGAGTATTCACCACAACCAAGTACAACAATAGTCTACAAACCCATCCATACTTCCATGTCCACCTGGTATAGCTGCTTATTTTTCACACGTGGCTGAGCTATGAACCCGTCACATATTCGGCTATAGAATATTATATCAGAGACCTATACACACAAGTAGTAGATTGCATGGTCACAGCTTAATGACTTAAACAGCATAGAGCCTTACGACTTGATCTATTTCGGCACGGCAAACAGGGCAACCCCATTTCTTTCCTTTGATCTCATTCAGGCAGGACATGCATCCGGCCATGTGACCACAGGGAATGCAAGCTCCCTCAACTGGAGCATCCAAACATATCACACAAGAGCCTGAACTGTTGCTATCGCTACCTTCTTTAGTTTCACTTGGACCAGGCTTGCTCTCAGCAGCTGGCACACTCAAGTCAACTGGACTGGAATCTATAGATGGGTAGTGAACAGGACCGTCGTAGAAAGTCTCTGGAACAATTGGTGGGGCAGATGGAACTGATACACTAGGAGGTGCCTCTTGAGCTGACGGACTAACAGTCACAGTCTCGAGCTGGCTTGTATGAAGCTGCGGCATGCTGCTGCTAGGCCTTATTCCAGACCACCCGTTATACGGATCGACACTTGGCTCCACTTTTGGAGTTGGAGCTCCACCTGCCAGTCTGCCGCCATTATGACTAGTGCTCTCTGATGAGGTTTCCCAGCCAGTAGTGTTAGTGGTTCCGGTGACAGGCACTCCCTCTGCAATAGCTGTCTGAATGGACGCATTGATGGCCATGGTTAACTGTTCATCTTCTGGAGCAGCAGGTGTAGCTGCAGATGTGGTTGGTGCATGTACATTTTGGTATGGATGGTTGGCAATGGGTTGTGGCGCCTACTGGTGCTACTGGAATGTAACTGTTCTGCTGCAGGAGATAAAACATTGGAATGTCAAACAATTTATGTATCATAACTCTAAAAAAAAACTAAGCACACTGCAATAATTCCAACAAGCGATCCTCTTTTGAGGACGGTTTTGTGGGGTGTCTGTGTGTTGGAGAGGGGAAACCCAAAAAAAAGGGCATAACAATGTCACTGTCTGTGAATGTGAAGTGCATACATCCGATTCCCTTCATCTAGTAGAAGGATCAATACTAGAATTTCTACAACTCACATCCTTTTTACCTTTTTAGTATTTTTATACTTCTCGACCATTCCATATAAATTTAGACTAAACCAAAACACCCCCAGGAAAACCTTGAAATTTTCTTGCCAGGGCCAACAAGAACTTAAGCCGCAAACTTGTCAAGCTGGAATACTTAGCAGCAACAGGATCTCTAATTCTATAGCCCACTGATAGATTTGTTGCCCAGAGCCAGATATTACCATCTTGAGACCACTACACGATTATTATTTCACTACCTACATGATATGAAGGGTTATCATTGTGGAGCATGTTACCTGAAATATTCCTCTACAAGCATTGTAGAACCATTGTATTTGTTGCTTGTCGCCTTCATATGCAGATAAGAACTTATATCTTGTTTCTGAGAGGAAAGAAACAGTTGGGTTATTATATGAAACAAAGTAACTATTTACCTCAGAAAATAACTCATAATTAATAACAAGCTGGAAAACACCATTTCCTCAAAAAAAAAAAAAAAAAAGCTGGAAAACAGCACGACTTAATGCTATTGTGTTCTAATACAGGTCTTTCCTTTCCACCTAATCCAACCACGATAAATAGTAGTGTCAGTTCTAAGTATGAATGATGTAAGAAAGCCAATATATGCATGGCCATCAGATATGGAGAACATAATGCATCGAAGGTTGCCAACAATAGGCTTCCTCCAAAATAGTCTAACAAGATAGACTCAAGTGAACTTCTTCAATTTCCCAACTTTCTAGAAATTGCACTGCACAAGAACTATCTAGGAAGTGAAATAAGGAGCGAATTAATTAACGTATGAGAAAGGCTGTTCTTGCCTAAAACTAAATTCCCTTGAGACAAAATCAATAAGACGATACTGAAGTTTACTTCAACTTCCTCACTAAGAAACTCTTCTCCCAAAATTTATATATATATATATATATTGAAGAAAGGGTAATTAGTTTCCGGAATCGCTCCCACTGGGATTCGAACTCCTGACCACTCGGGCCGCATGCCTCACCACTACCACTAGGCTAGGGATCATTGCCATATATATATATATATATATATATATATATATATATATATATATATATATAACCACAAAGGGGGTGGGTCTAGTGATAACACTAGTAAGAGAGGGGAGGAGTGGGCGTGGATTCAAATCCACGTCCGGGAAAAATAAAAATAAGAAAGGGAGGGGGTCTTGGTGCTAGTAGCCCAGACAGGGACTACCACTAATGACTGGCCTTACACACCAAATCTTTTATCAATTAACCAATCAGTGTTGATCAAAGTTCTCAAAGCATACAAACATAGAGAATAAAGTAGTGCTCCATAATTTGTGAGATTAATATACATAACTAGTCTTCAGGCAGTAATCTGTATAAAATATAAATGATAAAAGGCTTAAGGGGCCTTTTGGCACGCGGATTGTGATATTCCCGGGAATTTTATATTCATGGAAATAATATTTCTTGGCATCAAATTCCTAGGTATTAAGTTATACTTTGTTTGGTATAACACATAATATGCATGGGACTTATTTTCTTATTAAAAATAAATTGATATAAATATAATATTTTTTAGCATATTTTTCCGAAATTGCTCCCATCTAAAAAATAATATTATAATAACCAATCGAGTCGGGTAGAGTTTGTGTCTAGTTGAGTAGTGTTGGATTTTGATTGTGTCCGAGTATTGGTCGAGCGGGTTTGGGTCGAGTCGGAACAGGTTTGTGTAGGTCGGGTCAACGGTATGTCGAGCCCATGTTTGGGTCCGGGTTGGGTTATCAGGTGAAGTTTTGGTCTAGTCGGGTTTGAGTCGGTCCAACTCAGGTTTGGTCAAGTCGGGTTAGGTTTAGGTTCAATTTAAATTTGGGTCCAGGTGTTGATCATTAGTAGTTTGGAAGATTTCAAAAACTATCCTTATCCCCATTATGTGGGAAAAACAAATACTCACCTCTCACCATGGGATTACTATTCCCCGTTAAGATGGAAATACGATGCCCAAAGGAATACGTTATTCCCATTAATTCTACATTGGGCTTATGCCAAATTCAAACACAGTAATATGGATAGGGATAACTTATTCCCATTCGTATTGCCGCATAGAAGAGTTCAAAGTAGAGAACTAGGAGAGTTCCTGCTCATTGATATCAATTTAAGTACTCCAAAATTTAGAGAGATGATAAGAGAGATACTGCTAGGTGAAAAGTCTGTTTCATCTATGCGGCATTTTTATTTTAGAAGAGATGTTTCAAGTACAGTAGATATATGTACCAGATTGAATTTGAAGTGGACAGGGAACTGCAGCTCTGATCAGACAAAACCATGTGTTAGATATGAGAAAAGAGTGTTTCCTGAACCCCATACTGCCCTAACCAAGACCTGTTCCTCAGAAACCAGTTCTGGGAATGGGGAAAGACGTGTCAGACAGATGGATCACAGCTCCAAGTGAAGACTATTTCCAATGCTCATTATGACGGAGATTCAGAGCCTCAGACCACTAAATTCTAACTTTCCTTATGAAGGCTGAGAGCCTTGAGTTACATTCTTCTATTTGATGCAAGCAAACAATATCAAATAGTTATTTGTTGAAAACAAAAACGTAAAATCTAATTGCAGCGTTTCTAAAACACAACCCGTCATTTATAATTGTAAATATGCAGAGGGACTGCACATAGTATGACCTCAGAGTGAGTTTAGAGGAGGATGAGAAACGGTTCAGATGGTAGATACAAGAGAAAAAGACACAAATGGAATATTGTACATAAGCTTCACATAACCAATTAACATCCCATTTGCTTTTCTGGTGGCACTCTCACCCTGTCTGGAAACATTCAACATGGCTGAGATGGAGGTCGATTCCAGCCCTCTAAATCTCCTGCGTGAGCAATGAGTGTGTGGTCGCTGATCCTCCAAGAGATGATGCACATGGGTTTTCCTTAGGTGGGACGAGCCAGCCCGGCATCGGAGTCCACAGGAAAGATGGTTTTTTCCTATATTAAAAGAGGGAAATTAAACTGGTGTTCTGTAGTTTTTCCCAGACTACAAGAAAAAACGATAGGTGAGATCACACATTTGCTTTCCAATTAGGACATTGGATAAGTTAACCTACAATTAGGACCCACTCTCTCCCTATAACCCTAACATTCTATGTGAAAGAGGTGGTTACTGAAATGCATGAACATAAGAATACAAAAATAGCAAGAAAATTGAAGTGATATTTGAGGGATTCCTAAGACATGTTAGGGCGTCAATCATCTGGCAGGCCCTAATGAGCTTGATATTAGTAGGGGCTCAATGAAAAGCTCATGACTTGAGGTTTTCGAGCTCAAGGGCACGAGCTTCAGCCTAAAATAAGCTCTTTGATAAAAGAACCTGAGCCTGAGTTTAGAGGTATTCGGCTCACTAGGCTCGTGAGTTGGCTTGTTTGTACATTATATATTAGTATATAAGAGAAATGTTTTACTTATTGTTCAAGTTGGGTTCGGCCTTCACATGTGGCAGAAGCGGCTGGTGAATGAGGAAATGAAATAAGGTTTTGAAATTGAATAGACAATAAAAAGAGGAGGGGGGGGGGGGGGGGGGGGGGGGGGGGGGGGGGGGGGGTGCTCGGTCAAAGCTCATCTCATTAACACCCCTAGATATTAGCGGTGTCAATGGTCTAACCATAGCTATAGCCCAAGCTTAAAACCATTATATCTCGGCACTACAACTGAATCCATGAGAATCATTAAGGTGGCTAGATCAATATATGTTTGGGGCCTTTGGGCTAAGCTAGGGCTCAAAGTTCAATAAATTTTCTATATTCTAAACCTGCCTCATCCAATTCACAAAATGCCAGCACATGATCGTATTCTGGGGATGTAGCAAATGTGAGCTGGGCTCACACCTGGTGGTTGCTTGCAGACGCAACCGAGCCAAAATCCCAGGACAGCATCCTACTAGGCTCCATGTTAAATAGACTCTCATACCAAATCATCAAACATCAGAAGTATATACAGAAGTTGAATAACTATTATTTAGTAGAACACAGTTGAAAGAGAAGATGTGTATGACAAATATGCACGCCTATACTGCCTGTGAAAGAAAATTATGACTTGATATCTAGGTAATACTAAAAGGCAATTATCTGAGAATAGTGCACAGAGCACACTATCTATACAAGGAAGCACTACTTTAAACCAGTTCTAAATGTGTAACTTCTTCAAGAAGAAAACATACTTGTGGCCTTGTCTACAATAACCAAAGCAGGATCAGGTTGGTTGAATTTAGGATCCTCAATGTGAGCTTTCCAAAGTGCAATAACAACCCGGGGCTGCGCAACCTGTTCAACAAGAGAAAAGTTCTAGTAAAGGAACAAGATGGACTATTTATTCAGAGAGGGATAAGAAAATAAGATTAGAGCGCTATTATTCTTCTTGATAAGCACCACATTTGCACATATAAACAATTCGTTCAAATAAATTGAAAGAAAACAATTTCTATACTTGGTTCAACCTCTAGCTAGAAGTAAGTGTGTTCTGTACGCATAGCTGCTCATGAATATATACTACAGTGTCCTACACTCCTACTTTTCTGTTACTAGAAAAGTCCAATGTCTCGTGAAAGTCAGAGTAGGCGTGAGATCCAGTTGAACACTTTCCATTTATGAGCAAAGGAGAAATTATACTTTTACCAAACATATATGGATAAAATCATGATCTAATCTAGTAAGAAGGAGATATCTTTCTCAACTGATCCCTTTCAAACCACAAGTGTATCAAACTTCTAAAATTGTGAAGCTAGCTAAATATCCACCAAGATTCAGCTTGTGCTGCAGAAGGTTTTAAATTTAACATAAAATGTAATGATTGTTGACTGACAACCAGGTGTTACTTATTAAAAGTGAAGCACCAAAAATTTCAAAGTTAAGTGCATTCTCCAAACATGAAGAGTATAAGCATTGCTAGATAAGGAAACCTGAAAAATCCCCTTTATGGCAAGTATTTTGCATGGATGGTACTAATTCTCTAAAATGCATTGTTGTCTTGTTAATGTTCATTAAACCCTCTTATGGGGCTCACTCTTCTAGGAAGAAGTCATTATATTATGCATAATCTATGTTGCATGGACACTGAAATGGAGCCCGTACTAGTATTGTGTCTTACCTGTATCTATGTCTGTTTGTGCAAATAGGTGGCTAAACTATCTATTTGAAATGTCTGTAACCTCTACCTACCTGTATCATGTCCTTATCCATTCCATGTCTGTATTCATGCAACATAGTGCATAATGGTCCATTTTCAAGTTCTTTTTAATAAAGCTCAAGTAATAATTAGTTCACACTTTTCAATCTTCTTTATTGTCTTTGCAACTTGCAACAGATGCATCAGGAAATGGTGGCAGTCAAATAAAAAATGCTGGTTGTGTGAGCAAGAAGATTATGCTTACGGGAAGGAAGTAAAGAAAACCAGTGTAAGTTCTAATTTTAGACCTCCATTTCATACACCATCCAACAAGCTTTTTCACTTCTAATCCATGATCTCATTTAAATTTTAAATAATTAGTAGATATGTGAAGTCAGACATTAAGATTGTCCCAATTCTAGAAGGAAAAGTGCAATGAAAATGAAATACTTAATTGTTTACGAACAAAGCCTTTATCACAAATTTTTGGGACAATCCTGATTGCTTAAATCACAATTATTCTAGGCATGGAAATTATAGTTCGACACCTCCACTTTAACACATCAATGTATAGAAGTATTTACTTCTAATCCGTTTGAATACATAACTTGTAAATATGCACATCAGATGTAAGATTGTGCTAATAAAGAAGGAACAAAGCAAGGCCAACGGCATCATTAATGTTTTATATCATAATATAATAGGCAAGAGATAAAACTGAAATCATAGAATAAGCTGTTGAATTTCTTCCTTGTACCTGCAGATCAGGATATATAGCCAATTCGAACTTGCTAGGGTTCGTAGGATTACGTGAATCACAAGGAACACAACAGCCCAACTGCAAGAGTTATGTAGTCATCAATCATTACAAGTTGTAGAAAGTTTATGCAAAAACACTTTGAATTAAGAATTAAAGCTTAATAATGTATCTCCCATGTCACAGACTCACATACATATGTGTGTGAGTGGGCCTGTGTGTATATAAACATATACATCTCGATACCTAATAGTATAAACATAAGGAATGAAGGTAAGTATTATATCTGCATACACTTTCTTGACACCCATTGTGGAGCAAATACTTCCAAAATGCTTGGCCCATAAACTTCCCGCAGCCAACCAGAGAAAAGACAGGTCCGACTCTAAGCCAAATTGAATAAAAGATGCTCATAAGAAAGATTGAGACCAAAACCAAACATTACAATATTTACTAAGCCTTTGAAGAACTTTGGGATCAGCAAGCATACCTCAATAGCACGGACAACATTGCAATGCCCCTTCGCTCTAGCCAAACCAAGTGGAGTCTGACAATCATCATTCATGATAAAAGGATTTGCTGTGACATTTGACAACAGACCTTTGTTAGGCCAAGCCAATCACAAACTTGTATATTAAATTTTAAAATGAGATAAACAAGATCCACCTCCATGAGAAAGTAGTAAATTAACAGTTTGATCGAGTCCTCTTTTTGCGGCATGATGCAAAGGAGTTCCTGCATGGGATCCTATAATATAGATAGAATGGATCAGTAACAATAGAATCATATATGGGGAATATAAAATATAATACTTTAAAATAATGGAAGAAGCCAGATAAGGCCCTAGAATTTTGCAGTGTGGTTTCATATAATATACTGAAAAATTCTAATGGCAGAATTTGGCACATACCCTGCAGTCCGGTTTGCAGAATTAGCAAAATACAAATTTACAATCCAACCCTATTTCCAATGAAACCTAGAAGATTGGAACTCCCAAAAAAATGTGACAGCAAATTTCTGCTAGATTTCATGTGCATCTCATGAGACCCATAGGAATATCCAGTGACCTCTAACATGCAACCAAACAGGCCCTAAATAGTAGTCTACAAGTTCCGATTACACAACTTTGTTACATCTAGCATCGTGAAGAAACATGTACTTCAGGCTATATAGCAGTTTGCTTCTATCACTTGCTCTGTAAGTAATGAGCAATACTGTAGAAGACTATATGCCTCCTATTATGAAATCCAAAAAGACAAGCCAGTACCTATTTCTAGACTATTGCGTTCACAACCAATCAAAGAAAATAATGTTTTCCATATTTTAAATGTCCATATTGAAACCTAAGAGCCAGATGACACAAAATAACCATACTGAACAAAGCATGTCCACTTCACACGTTAGGTACATTAACATACATAGTATGCATATGCAATATCAGATTGTTACTTATACCCAAGTATAATAATCCCCAATAAAACTCAAACTTGCCGCTTAATTTCTTCACCTGGGTGTTTCTAACTATGGCCATCCCTATTTCCAGAAAATAAAACTATGAAGCGTGTCACTTGGACATCGAGGCTTAAGACAGATCATCCGACGTTGAGGAAACTAAAAGCATGACTAACATAATAATGTAGACAGATGTTAAAGCTGAAGTCAATTATAACTACCAAATCCTTTTATACGCCACGGTTCAAAACTCTTTGATTAAGTAAGACTGATAATCTAAAATCCTATCATTTAAACATAAGTGTAGGATTTCATTTCATTTGATATGTTGCAATAATAACCTATATAGAATAGACATAAAGTTCAAATGACTCAAAATATTAACACCAAAGAAGTTGAATTTGCTACCAGCACGATAGGCGTTGACGTTGGCACCCAGCTCGATCAAGACTTTCGCGACGGCCAACAGATCAGGCCTCATGCATGCCAGGATCAGAGGGGTTTTCCCTTCTTTATCAATCCACTGCACACAAGGCATTCCAATGAACAAACAAACAACAACCAAACAAAGAGTCACAAAGTACAATTGTATTGGCTTACTTCAAGGCCTGCACCCTCTTGGCGGAGGGCCTTGATCCCTTCAATATTGCCATAATTGACCTGCTGATACAGCGATTCGTCCTTGGATTGCTGAGCCCCCATTGCAAAATCAGATCGTTTTAGTCCCCGCCAAAGAGTTAGGGGTCTCAGGGGGGTTTGATCGGAAACCCTAAAATTGGCTGGAAAAAACGAGAAAGATCCCGACTTTGATCCTCCTATAGACTAATTATCATAAAAAGTCGCCAAACTTGTCGAATTTCGAGGGTTTTGAACGGGTTTGATTGGAACCCCTAAAATTGGCTGGAAAAAAAACCCCGATAAAGGTCCCGACTTTGAACCTCCTAGACTGATTTCCTCAAAAAGTCACCAACTTCATAAAATTTCTAGGGATTTCACAAGGGATGGAATTTCTGAGGAGGAAGAGAAATATGTAAATTTGGGTCAGAAATTGGTGGTGGGAATGTTTGATTCTTAATGGCGAAGAGAGCACACTATGGGAAGGAAGCGCGTGGGAAAGGGACCTTACATGAGGATTTTCTTTGGGTTGTTTATGCACATGCAACCTCTAAAACATTCATTTTTGCATCTTATATCATATTTTAAAAAATTAATTACAATTATATACTAGTCTTCAAAAATATTTGAATCGGCATAAACATTTATTATACTCATATTATAATTATTACGATTATGTAGAGCGTGTGAAATAATCTATATTTCATAAGCGGTTATGTACGTGAAAATTGTATCACTCTACGAACGCATGAAATATATATGGACTTTTATTCTAATCATGTTGGTAGAGTTTTTAAACTACGTCGATAATTATAGATGGTCCGTATCTTGGTGTCATATATATATATATATATATATATATATATATATATATATATATATATATATATATATATATATATATATAATTGGTCACTAGTAGCAGAACAACCGTAGTCATTCGAAACTCAAGTAGACAAAACACTTGGTGCGACTGTAAGACTTGATGATTGCATCTTGAAGGATACGTGTTTCGAGTCACGAAAACAACATATAAGATTGCGTACATCTTAATATTTTAAGACCTTGCATAAGCAATAGACGTTATTTTTATTTTTATCATGGATTACGTTAACTTTATTATCATTATCAATCACGCAATATTTCGAACAAAAATACCTATATAAAATAAGTTTAGTGTGGGTATAAATACAATCCAAAATTTATAAGTGTGAACATGCCATAATTAATATTGCAGAGGGTAAATATGCAAAATAATACTATATTATTTACATGTTTTAGTCGTCTTCGGTGTGGAATTGACCTAAAATGGAGTACTTTATTATTCTCTAATTTATTGTTGGTGGATACAACTAGTACTAATTAAGAGTTTCCTAATCATGATTAGTAGCCCTAATAATTAATGGATACATAATTATGCACGATTAATATCCATACAAGGCCATAGTCGAACATGTAAAATTCCAAATGAAATATCCTCCAAAAATAAAATGTACGAAGCCTGGCCAACGTGTGCAAGAACAAGTTTTAAATTACAAAATTCATGCGAGAACATACTATTCCTGATCAAGTTATAGAATTTACAGTACTAAATTTCATATTGCAACCCATACATGAGTCAAGACACTGAAAGGAATTTAAGCAGAAGCAATAAGGATTATACTTTCAGTGTCTATTAACCGAGTTCAGTAAGTTCATTGGTTTCATCCCGCAATGGATATTCCAATGGGAGATGGAGGAAACAAACAATCTACACAATGTTCTATCTACAAACCCACAACAAGAAGTCATTATTTTGTGGTATATTTAATCAATGCATACATTCTCTAGGATCAACAAACAGACTAATCACCAAATGCTAACTTTAAACACACCAGTTGGATATTTTCATTTCATACAGCTTCAAATTCTCCATTTTCAAACAAAACTTGGACAGTAAAATGGAGCTAAAAAAGAGAGGACATTTAGTAATAGGGTCTTACATAGTTGATATTAGGATCCGAGTCTCCATAATGTCCGACGTTAGTGTTTGAATATTAAATATATTGTTCACTTGCATACGTCAAAAGTGAATTTAAGACTCAAACACTAACGTATGGAGATCAAAATCCTAATATCAACTATTATGCAGAGCCGACTTTAATGTAGTAAGTCCCTAGGCAATGGCCTAGGGCCCAATTAATGAGGCCCCATATTTTACATCCGTCGAGGTAGAATACACAGAGTCAGCACTTATTGTGTTAATTTTGGTAAAAAAAAAGCATAAAAACACTATTTTTGTTTACTGTTGGCTTTATTGTATCTTTAATGGGGTAAAAGCATAAAACAGTATGTTGGATTATTCAATAATATGGAGTCACACATGTAAAATTAATTATGTTGGGCTATCTAAATAATTAAGCCAAATTAAAGTGGTCTATTTGAAAATTGGTTTAAGGGTATAATTGTCATAGAATTAATGTGTAGATACCGGAGATAATTCTAATTTGATGAGGGGCCAAATTAGAAATATTAAAACATATAAATATATGTATTCATTAGGGTTATGGTCCCCAACTTATATGACCACCAAAAGAGAGGTTTTCTCTTTTTCTCTTCTGCATTCCCATCAACAAAAAGAGAGGGACAAAAGATTCGGATTCCTCTTTGTCATTAAGGGTCGTAGCAAGTTGGAAGATCGAACCCAATAAAGAGACGTTCGCTTCAAGATCCATCAAGTCTAGCAATGGATTTAGGTACGCTTCGGCAATTTAAATTATGTTCTTCATCTCATGAATCGACAGGGTACGATAAAGTTCTAACAAGTGGTATCAGAGCCTTCTTGTTTGATTTATGAGGTCGAAGTCTAAAAATTCAATTTTTATTGTTGTTCTGGAACCCTAGATCGTTCGATCTAATTTAATTTAAGGTTCGATTTTTCATTCAAAGTTTCTAATTTAAACCTGTTAAGCACATAAACTTTGAATATTTGTTCCGATTCTATTGTGTCGGACACGTATCCAAACGACAAACTCTAAAGTTTACTTGGACACGTCCAGTTGGTGCCGTCCATGTCGTCCATGTGTCTGTATTATGTCATATTCATGTTGATGTAACTTATGTTTGCAATGTTTGATCATAATATTCGGCACTTTACAGTTTACACATGGTGGAGTAAAAAAAATTTTTGTTTTCTGTACATAGTTGACTTAGATAGAGTTTGTTGCTAGGAATCAATATTTTGTCCTATATTATTCTATATTTTTTATGGTGATGATTGGCCATCGTCCATGTGTCCGCCCGTGTCGACCATGTAGCTACTCTTTATGCATGCATACATGTAGCTAGTCTTTATGCATGCATTTATGCATGATATATTTTTGGATTGAGTTTCAAATTAGTTGAATCTCTACAACAAATCAAATATTTCGTCACTGTGCACAAATATAAGAGAATCTTTTAGCATATTGAGCATTGAGGAAGTCTGCTAATTGCTAGTATTTTTTTATTGATATAGTACTTGCTAAAAGAATTGATGCAAACAGATTGTATATTTTAGAGTTATATGTTCCTTATCAAAGCAAAATTTGGAACTTTATTTGCTCTAATGGGTTGATAATGGTTCTGTAGTTGGCTATTGGCATATGTGGAAAAGTTATATTCAAAAGAATATGATGTTTGACAGAATTTGGTTTCCGATATGGAATTCAAGATTTTTTTTATTAAAAAAAAGAAGAAAAAGAAGAAGAAGAAGAAGAAGAAGAAGAAGAAGAAGAAGATGTACATGTTGGAACTTGGAGTAGTATTACTCGGTTACTTTTGGAATATACAGCAATATATCTTATATATATATATATATATATATATATATATATATATATATATATATATATATATATATATATAAGATATGTTGATGCATATATTTGGTCTTCAATAGATTATTCTATTTAATGTAATCCTTATAATTTATTTAATATTATCTGTTGACGCATATATTTATTAGAATCTAATCAGTTGATTATTGATTATCTAATTTAAAATATGCATGTACATAAGAATTTATGATTATTTTAATTTAAATGAGCATAAGGATTTGACATGATTCAGTTTTGTAAAATTTAGTCAACATTCAAATTTTTGGTACCTTTTATGACTAGTAATAGTTGTCTATATTCTAAGTAGACTTATTGAAACAAGATGTCGCCAAAGTGACCTCTCTTGTGTAGATAGTGTATGAGGGATGTCGGATGTTTGTGTGTATATTCATGCGGGTATTAGTCGGCCCAAAGGAAGGTTAATACTTGGCCGAATTGCACACATACTTGTGGTGATAAATGTGTGACAATTATAAGGTTTACATGTGAATAATAACCGGATCCAATGATAGGCTTATTATTTGACATGACTTATTGTCAACGTTTGATCATTACAACAAGCGTACCACTTGCAGTTAATATCACTGTCCAAAGACTTGATATTAATGATGTATTAATGATGTACTAGGTATCTTGAGATGGGGTTCACCATTATTTGAATTTGTTTGACTATATTTTACTCTTTGTTTATTAATTAGAGCATGTCATTTTTGTTGTTGTTTTGTTCTCTTTACAGTTAATGTTGCTATAATATCTGACAATAAGAATTTAATTTTTTATGTTTAATGGGATAAACTTTAAGGACAAAAAGAAAAGGAATATAATAGCTGCTAAGGGTGCAGCTCGAATGAAACAACAATATAAAACTAAGAGTTGTCTCTTTTGTGGCAAGACGGAACACATAAAGAAGAAATGTACAAAGTACGACGTATGGCGTATAAAGAAAAGTATATTTCTAAATATTGTCTGTTATGAGGTTAATTTAGCTTTAGTACCAAAAAACTCATGGTGGTTAGATTCTGGTGCGACTATCCACATTAGTGTTCTAGACAAGGTTGTCTCAGCTACCGAAGGCCAATTGATGGTGAAAGATACATCTATGTTGGTGACGACAATTCGGTAGAAATGGAAGCAATAGTACATTTTAGGTTATTATTAGGAACCGATTATTATTTGAATTTGATAGACACTTTTATTGTACCATTTTTAGATGAAATTCAGTTTTGGTTTCCTTATTGGACAAATCTGGTTATCATTGTTCATTTGAAAACAATAGGTTTAGTCTATCTTCAAATTCAAATATTATTGGTAACGGTTCCCTTAAGGTTTATAATAACCTATATTCAGTTGAAATTATTGCATCTTATAATGAAACCTTGCAAGTGAAGTCATGTGGTATTAAATACAAAATTAACAATATTTTTTTAGCCTCATTATGACATAAGCGATTAGGTCACATATCTAGAAATAGAGTTGAACGATTTGTGTCTGATGAGATTTGGATTCCATTGACTTTATAGACTTTAATGTTTATATTGAATGTGTAATGGGAAGACATACCAAAGTTAAATTATAAGCAGCTACTTTATTGGTTATGCTACAGATCAAGGGGTTGATAATTATACAATCCCACACTAAAATTTTTTTTAGATGAGAAGTATAATAATTTTTGAGGATGTTGAGTTTGGGAGAGAAATAAAGTCAGGATCATTGTCTTTGAGAAGGAATCAATTACGATTCCTACTATCACATTTGACGACGTGCAAGATTCTATACCTGTCATAATCAAGAAGTAAATTCGGAGCCTCAATAAGACAATGTCGAATTACCTCTATAAGTCGTTGTTGAGATACCTTAACAACGACAACGTAGTGGCACCCCATTCAAGATAAGGTAATTATTCCTAAGGAACAAACTCAACAACCTCAAGGATCGATAATATTAAGATGGTCCACCAGAGAAAGGAGAATATAATTTTGGATAATATTGTCATATTTATCTAGGAACGTGAGGAAGACTGTGGATACTAGAAGATGATCTAATCAACTTCCGTCAAGCCATAGAAAGTTCCAGTTCTCAAAGTGGATTAATACAATAAATAAGGAGTATAAGTCCATGCAAGACAATGAAGTTTAAGAACTTGTCCCATTACCAAAAGGTATGAAGTCCATTGGTTGCAAATGGACATTTAGAACCAAGAAGGAAATGAAGGGTCATGTGGAGAGGTATAAAGTACGTCTTGTAGCTAGTGACTTTACTCAAAATTTTGGGATTGATTTGAAAGAGTTTTTCTCTTCGGTATCTTTGAAAAACTCCTTTAATTTGATCTTGAATTACATTAAATAGATTTCAAAACGGTATTTCTCAATGGTAACATTGATGAAATAGTTTATATAGGCAACCAGAAAACTTTGTGTCGAAAGACCCAAAGAATATGGTTTACAAATTGACAAAATCTATTTATGAACTCAAGCAAGCTTCTCGTCAAAGGTACTTCAAGTGATTATCTCGTTTGGTTTTGAGATGAACACTGTTGAAGATTGTGTGTATCACAAGTTCAGTGGGAGTAGGAATAATTTTCTGGTTTTGTATATTGATTAAAGTATTCAATACAAATCAGGTACACCTCTCATTAAAGGAGACAAATTCGGTCTCAATTAAGTGCCCTAAGGTTAGCCTTAAAATTAAGGAAATACAATAGATTTTTCCTTCATGATCAGTTGTAGGGAGTCTAATGTATGCTCAAGTATGTACGCGTCAGGATATTGCGTACATATTAGGATGTTAGGCAGATATTTAAGCAAATATGGATGGATCGTTGGGTAGCAGCCAAACTACTTAAGTAATTAATAGAGAACAATAACTTCTATGCTCTTTGTAGGAGATCGGATAATTCTGGAGATCATAAGGTATTCCGACTCCGATTTTATTGGATGCCAACACAGCATGAGATCCACATCATGTTATGCTGACTAATGGAGATATATTTTGGATGAGTGTCAAACATGCACTCATAATTTCTTCCACTATGGCAGCAAGGTTTATAACATGCTGTGGGGTATCTATTCAGGGAATATAGTTGTGAAATTTTGTCACAAGGCTGCGCCTACAGTATGGTGTTGAAAGACCACATAAAATTATGGTGTGACAATAAATCACCACTACTGTATTCTAATAACAACAAGAACTTGTATAAGTCAAATGATATTGACATAAAGTTTCTAGTTGTGAAGGAAAGAATTCAGAATGGTAAAAATGTCCATATAGCACATTAGGACAAACTCTATGTTAGCAGATCCGCTCATAAAAGCATTGTCACCCAGGATCTTTCATGAGCATACTGCTCATATGGGTGTTATCGTAATTAAGAATATGGCAATACAATAGGAGTTTGTATTTTATGTATTTGGGTGTTATTTGGTTTTGGACACATTTATGTATTAAAGTATTTTGGATATTTATCTGATCAGATATATGAAAATTCAGTTCATTCTGTTTTCATTATGTTAAAGTATTGATCTCACTAAAGTTAAGGAGGACCAGTTGGAAATAAATATGTATTGATCACATTGCGTGTAATTTCTATGCTACGTATCCATGATTGATCTATGTCGTTTAGCTATATTGGTATATGTGACCATTGATGGTTTAGTTACGCTATATGTGACGAATGCCGCTTTGATCCTATGTTGATATGGCTAATGGACGAGATTGTCCGGATATACTCTAAGGATTAAGATAACAATTTATGAGCTCACTAAGGTTAACACAATTATAAGGTTACATATGTGGTCCAGTGGGAGATTGTTGGATTATTCAATAATATAGGGGCCACACATGTAAAATTAATTGTGTTGGGCTATCTAAATAATTAAGCCAAATTAAAGTGGTCTATTTGAAAATTGGCTTAAGAGTATAATTGTCATGGAATTAATGTGTAGATACCGGAGATAATTCTAATTTGATGAGGGGCCAAATTAGAAATACAAAACATATAAATATATGTATTTATTAGGGTTATGGACCCCAAATTATACGGCCACCAAAAGAGAGGTTTTCTCTTTTTCTCTTCTGCATCCCCATCAACAGAAAGAGAGGGACAAAGGATTCAAATTCCTCTTTGTCATTAAGGGTCGTAGCAAGTTGGAAGAACGAACCTAATAAAGAGACGTTCGCTTCAAGATCCATCAAGTCTAGCAATGGATTCAGGTACGCTTCCGCAATTTAAATTATTTTCTTCATCTCATAAATCGACAGGGTACAACAAAGTTCTAACACAGTATAATCTGGAAACCTCAACCGTCAACGCTACAATAGCTGATTTTGGGTACTATTTTCCTAATCTCAGGAACATCAACGGACAATGATTGTCCTATTTAATTGATAAATGACCCATTTTAATAACAAAAAAATATTTTTTATTAAAATAAAATGCCCATTTAAATGATTTGCCTAGGGCCCCCAAATTTTTTGAGACGGCTCTGCTATTATGTAAGTCCCTATTACTAAATAACCCTAAAAAAGCAATCTACACAGTATTCGCCTTTAGAGCCTCTAGAACTAGTCCATTGCACTCAATCTACAGCTTCTATAAGACAAAGGTCTTTCCCCTTCCAGTATAATTTGAATTTGTGGCAGATTATAGGAAAATAAACTTATGGAGTAGCAAAAGAAAGGTTTATGCCAATATCCTGGGTCAAGTGAAGTATTCAAGAAGATCCCATGTAAAATTACTTCTATGTTGTAGTATAGTGCAAACAAGAAAAGGGTGTGAGTGATAAATAATGATAACTTGTAACTTTGTGAATGCTCAGCAAATAATTTATAGTTAGAGAAAGAATCAAGAAATCGCTTCGCTCAACAAATCTTAAAATCCAGTCAGAAATATAAGCTATTAAGTAACCATCAAACAATTTCTAAGGGTAAGATCCTGCAAATAAAAGTTTGGCCATCGTAAGGGCTTAAATTGCAATTCCTCTATATCAAATACTAGTGATAACCCGTGCCCATAGGGCATGGTTCATTTAAGGTATTCTCCCTCAAAATCTTGTACCTCCAATTTTAAACAAACAATAATAATTTTGAGATCCCATCAAAATATTAAATCCCAACCACTGCTGGATGTGAATTTTCTTTGGATTCCCAATAAAACCTCACTCTCAATAATGCTCATCCACAACCATTATGAGGCCCCCATCAAAATATTAAATCCCAACCATCAAAATATTAAATCCCCATCTTTGGATTTCCCATAAAACCCCACTCCCAATAATGCTCTTCCCCATAAAACCCCACTCCCAATAATGCTCTTCCCCATAAAACCCCACAACCGTTGATTCACCAAGATTAAATCCCAACCACTCTTTATCTTGGTACAGTCAGCCCTAGAATTCAAAAACCTTTGTGTTTTGTATAAGAGACTAGTCATAACCCGTGCCCATAGGGCATGGTTCATTTAAGGTATTCCCCCTCAAAATCTTGGACCCCCAATTTTAAACGAACAATAATAATTATGAGGACCCCATCAAAATATTAAATCCCAACCACTGCTGGATGTGAATTTTCTTTGGATTCCCCATAAAACCCCACTCTCAATAATGCTCATCCACAACCATGATGAGTGCAAATCCCACTCTTTGGATTCCCCATAAAACTCCACTCTCATTATGAGTGCAAATCCCACTCTTTGGATTCCCCATAAAATCCCACTCTCAATAATGCTCATCCACAACCGTTAATTCACCAAGATTAAATTCCAACCACTCTTTATCTTGGCACAGTCAGCCCTAGGATTCAAAAACCTTTGTGTTTTGTATAATAGATGTTTCTATTTTGAGTCCTACAATTGTTAACGCAGGCCAAGAAACTCAATCAAGTTGGGTGGTTATGAAGTGAAAAAAAGAAGAAGCAAAATGTTACAAGCCCATTCTAAGGCTCTACTGCTATCAACCTTATTGGTCCTCTCTCTGACAATCACATGTAGAATTCTGTTATGGCTGCCTAATTTGCCACCTCAGCAATGTGGCTCTTCCAATCAGACAGCTCACCTACACATTCAGCAGGGTGACCGTTAGTTTGTTAGCCATAGCACTAGTATAAATAAAGTGTAAAGAGAGAGAAAGGGGTATTGATGATATGCAATTTATATTTCTTAGCTGCTGTAGATCTTCTTCTTCTTCCTCAAGTCTTCTATAAAATTCTCTTAGCCCTAATTCTCCAATTCCTCCCCAAATTATTCTGCTATTTCTTGTTCTTTCTGAATTGCTTCAGTAACAATGGCAAATCCTTCTCGAAATGCCAATATGTCAGGCTTAATGAAAGAGGGACCCAACAATTTGGTATCAGAGCCTTTGATCTCAAGCGGCTGGAGCTCTCAACTTGCAACGTCGGAAGAACCTCGCCGCCGCACCAGGGAGGAGAGCCTCCGGTCTATCAAAGGTACGCTTCTAGAATTAGATCATAAAATGGAGAAATTGGAAGAGTTGATGAAATCTAGGAGGACAGTTTTACCGGTCTATACTCCGACGATGGATCCACCACCGCAGCCACCACCGCAGCTACCACCGGATCCGTATGGTCACTATCCGTTGCAGATGATGGCGTCGAGAAACCCTGCTTCATACCCGCAGCTGTACGCAAGCTCGTCGGCGGCAGCGTGGGACCATCAACAACAGTGGCAGTGCACATCAGCTCCGCCTCTGCAGCAATGGGCGATGATGTATCCACACTATCCGCAGCATTACACGACTTCGCCAACGTATTTGCATCAGCAGAAACAATCTATCCCGTTTGTGTTTGACGAAATGCACATGAGAGGAGTAAGTTCTCAGAGGAAGGTTGAGGCTATTGGTAAGGAAATAGTTGATTCGGAGAAGACCGATGTTGTGGCTGATGCTCGGGGAGATGAGGTTGCAGACAACATTGCTGATACTCCTCGAGGTGGATATGTTATTAGGTATGGTTCAGATTCTAGCACAGTTCGCAACCAATCTGACAAAGTTGAGCATGGTAAGGTTGATAGTCATGAGCAATCAAGAATGGGGAAGCTTTGTAGCATGAGTTGGTGCCGCAGGTGCAAGATTGACTGTGTGACTATGGGGGTTTCAAACTACCATTCCAGACATAGGATGCCTAGTACACCTGTGCATGCTTATCAAAATCTGCAGCAGCAGTACCAGTACCCAACTGCTCCATATATGTTCGATGAAAGGCCTGTGAGGAAGGAAGTAGTAGGGGTGATGCAGGCTGTTAATGAAGAGATTGCTGGAGCTTATCTTGGTTCCACCATCAGGAGTGTTGTTATCATAGTCCCGGCACACTTCAATGATTCACAACGCCAAGCCACCAAGGATGTTGCTGCCATTGATGGCTTTAATGTTCTTAGGATCATCAATGAGTCATCCGTTGCTGCCTTGCAGGAACAGGTAAGACAATTAAAGGCGCAGGAGGAGGAATTTGAAATCTTCCATCTTAAGATCGTGCAAAGAAAAAACAGAACTGTCTTCGAGGAAGGTAAAAATTTCTATGTTGTTCTAAAATCGGTGGTGGATGGACGCTGTCATGTTACCGAATATCTAGGTTCAGCTGCTACAAGTTACCACTCACCCACTCCAAAATTCGAAAAGAAGGAAGTCAATGCCCATTCTATCCGAGCTATGAAGCTCTCTGTTTCTCCTGTTGTCAGTGTTGCTGTGCAATGCAGGGCTGCTTCTGACCTACCTAAACTGGTGGAGGACTTGAAACGTATGGCTAAATTAGTTCCCGTGATATTGTGCACCATAGAGGAGTCTGTCAAGCTGCAAGGTTCCAGAAATTACCATTCATCATCAGTAGCAGCTGCTTCTACTACTCTTGTTGCCTGTACTCTTTACATTCTTGCTAATGGAGATAGCACCAGTTCGAAGAATGAAGATCCAAAGGAGAACATCCATATAATTAAGACTGTAGGCCTTAGAGGCCATTATGTCGATGCGGTCCATGAGCTTGCTCCTAATTTCGAGGCTGCTGGTGCTGGGCGTCTGAAAATTTCTTCCTTGGCATCTCCACATCTTGATACTGACGAGTACCCTCTAGGCGAGTTTCATGACTTTGGAGAAGAAAGGGGAATGGTGTGGGATCCAGGTATATTTGTAGGATCTTAATGATTAGCATCAATCTTCCACTACTACTGAGTATTAGAACTCAGTTAGCATATAGAGGAGTATTGCATCATATCAACCAGTCCCTGTTTCAGATACCATGAAGGCTAGTTATGCTGGGAGTTGTCAAGGAGTATGCTTATCAGTTAGTGCAGTAGTTCATTGTCCAGGGTGAAGGCAATAAAAATACCTCAGTTGTTCAGTATCGGCAAGGGGATGGTGGTATCAAAAGGATTTATCAAACTGCAGTTTAGCTCCTCTCTTCCTTCAGTATCAGAATTTCAATCCAGTTGCTTCTAGTGTGTAGAGGAACTTCTCACTTCAGTCACTGAACTATTCAGTTTTGCCAAATTCATTACCTGCTATACATGCCTGTAGGAGAAGCCAAATATATGTGGTCAGCTTCAAATGCCCACTTGACATAGACTTCCTCGCAGAAAGCCAACACATATTTTCTATGATGAGAGATGCAATTGCTTCAAGTTTCTCTTGAGTGAACATCTTGCCAGTTGGATTATGAGGAGTGTTAATAAGGATCGCACGAGTGTTCTTTGAAACTGTAGACTTGAGCTCATCGAATGGCACTGCAAATTTTGGAGGGAGAATTTTTTTTTGGACCTTACTTTGGCACCAGTAAATGTTAGTTCAGTGGTTCCTGTTCAATTTTCGTGTACTATCAGCAATAGTAGTTTGCTCCAGGACTGGACACCAGTGAGAGAAGGCTCAGTGAACTATGCATGTGTGAGTAGCTCTATAATATGTACACCGACAAACATGGCTTTGCACACAAGCAATATTACTTTGACCTTGAGACAAGGTTAAAATGAGGGGGAGGTATTGTTACAAGCCCATTCTAAGGCTCTACTGCTATCAACCTTATTGGTCCTCTCTCTGACAATCACAGGTAGAATTCTGTTATGGCTGCCTAATTTGCCAGCTCAGCAATGTGGCTCTTCCAATCAGACAGCTCACCTACACATTCAGCAGGGTGACCGTTAGTTTGTTAGCCATAGCACTAGTATAAATAAAGTGTAAAGAGAGAGAAAGGGGTATTGATGATATGCAATTTATATTTCTTAGCTGCTGTAGATCTTCTTCTTCTTCCTCAAGTCTTCTATAAAATTCTCTTAGCCCTAATTCTCCAATTCCTCCCCAAATTATTCTGCTATTTCTTGTTCTTTCTGAATTGCTTCAGTAACAATGGCAAATCCTTCTCGAAATGCCAATATGTCAGGCTTAATGAAAGAGGGACCCAACACAAAAGTTCGATTATGTATTGCAAGAAGAACATCTATAATTGATAGTTTTCCCATCTTCACATGGTAGTAAAAATATCTTTACGAAAAAAATTCCTCTTCAAATTATCTTTCCGAAAAAAAAAAATACATGATACAACTGAAAACTTGTCAAATACAACAACAAATATCAATAGGTGCTCATGATTCATCATATTTTGGGCTGGTTCCTGCTGGCTCAAATGCTTTCAACTTATCAAATATTCGGTAGAAGAACGCAAAAGCCAGAAACTGCAATGGCTTCCATTCAGCATTTCTTTCGACCAAAGTCCAGATTGTCTGCGGAGTGCAGACATGAGTGGGATATAAGTACAACCTGAGCTTTGCTATGCCTACAACTAAATGCTTACAACTTCCTTACAACTGCCACGTGTCGGACTTCGATTGGAGGAGGAAAGGAAGTGGTCGGGTCGGATGGAGCCCATGTAGCGGGTGTTGTAATTCTTGGTAGAAAAAACCAACCTCCAAAATTTATTTTCTAATCAATTTCTTAATGGCTTCATTACCACCCCTTAATTTTCTTTAAATTCATTAACTCCTCATATTAATTCACCATAGCTTACTACTTGCTCCTCTATCACAATTTACCAAAACTCCTCCACATGTTTCATCTTGATTCATTCCAAATGAATAATTTTTTAATGCCTTAATGGATGTTTATTTGGCTGGTTATTATGTGTATTATTAGGCTATTGATTTTCTATTGATTTGCTCCAACGGCTAGCTTTTTTTTATGACTATTGATTTCATTTTTTTTCAATTCATCATCTAAGCTATATGCTTGCACTATATATACACATCTAATCCTTTGTTGGAAAAAGTATGAAAATCTTTCATTCACAAAAAGATCTCTCCATATCTTTCCAATTTTGTTCATCCTTTTTTGTACTCTGGGCAAGAGCTAAGTCAGGGTCAATCTCCCTAAGTTGTGTGCGACGATGGGATATCGGTAGAGCGGGAATTTTACCACTAGGAGCATTCGGAAAAGTCTGCACATAGACCCGGATTAACTCTTAGGGCAGTGCTACGTGCACGACTTCCCCGGAGGCCGGTAACTTTACATTTTTGTTTATTTTGTTTGCAGATTATTCAAGAAGAAGAGCAAAAGTTTTCAACAATCTAAGAGTTAATCGATTTATTATTATTATTTATGTCATGTTTAACCGGAAAAAAAAAATTGCATGAATTTTATATGCTATTAAATATTCATCCAAATTTGAGGAGGACATTGTCTATATGCTCATGACCGAGCTGCTGGCATCAAGCAGCAGCAGCTGCTGCAGTTAAAATGCTATGCTGGGTTGGCAAGTAAATATTCAAGAAATAATTTTTTGGATTCTTTGCCATCTGCCAAGGTGAAGTGAACTATCTCTAGAATTACATCTTTTTCTAAGCTGTATGTTTGTGGTTTGATTCCATTAGAATATCAATGTGTGACTGCATATTTTTCAGCACACCAGCATTGTATGGTTGGGGCTCTTTCATCTTAGAACACTTCTTTTATATATGTCGGGTTGCATACACGGTAACTTCTTCTACAATCATGAAATGAAATGTGATTGTTTAGAAGCAAAAAAAAGGGTTTAAATCCTTTCGTTTCTTGTTTGCTTGTTTTAGAGATTCAAATTTCTTAGGCTGGCTTAATGTCACTCTGTTTTCTAACATGCTAGACTTGGCTTGATGTCACTTTGTTAGCATACATAGCATGTAGACAAGAACAAGCTCAGAAGTCTATGATAGATAGTCTTGAGTAAATTCTGTTAGCCATATTATGACTCGGCTCCAT